>JANIJG010001017.1:0-31747 GCA_024611175.1 Megaceryle torquata | reverse complement strand
ATCCTCCTCCCGCTGCAGGCCGGCCCGGGGCTGCCCGCACCTGAGCGGACGAAGGCAGAGAGAGCCGGCTCCATCCCCCGCCGCCGCCCCCAGACAGGGACCCGGAGCGCGGAGCGGGAGCACCCCCCGCCCGCCGCCGCCGCGCTGCTGCGGAGGCGCCCGACTGCACATGTGCGGCGGCGGCGCGCGCGGGCCTGGCGAGCCCGGCGGGAGGGGGCAGGGGAGGAGGGAGCCGGCGCGGGGGGGAGGCGGCGGCGGGAGACCAACGGCCCCAACGGCAGCTCGGGCGGGGTGGGGTGGGGGCCGGCAGGGACCGCCCCCCTCCCTGCTGCTGCGGGGCGGGGGGTGCGGGAAGAAGGGTCTCCCCCAGCGGGCTGTCACTTCCCAGCCCGACTCTGCCCACCGCCGGTCGCCAGCCTGGCGGGCTCCCGGGCGGCCGCCCCCGCCAGCCGGCCGGCCGGCCTGTCCCCGCCCGCGGCGTCGCGCACCTGCCCGCCGGCTCTGCCCCGGCCCGCGCCCCAACCGCCGAGGGTCTGCTCGCGGGGACGAGGGGGAACGGGCGAGTGAGGGGGCGACAGGGGGCGGGCGGGCACCAGCCCAACGGCCCCTCCCCGGACCCCGCGCGCGCGACCCCGCCGCTCTGTCCTCTTCTTTTTCCACCCCCCCCTCCTCTTTTTTTTTTTCTTTCTCCCCCAGTCGGCAGGGAAAAAAAAAAATTGAAACTTACACTTTTGTGCGTCCCACCGGCGTGACGCTGCGCGCTGACGTCACGGGGGTGTAGCGTGCCTTGCACGGGCACACGCGGAGCGGCTGAGCCAACCGCCCGCCGTTCCACGGCCGCACCGAGCATGCGCGGGATTTTCGCGCCTTCCGACTCCCCGCCTTGCGGCGCTCGCAGCGAGCGCGCGGGAAGCATCGGCGCGAGATTGCTCTTCGGCCCCGGCCGCCGCCGAGCACGTGGCGGGGGCGGTAAAAGCGCCGGGCTCCCCCGTGCCCTTAGCGCTGCGGGAAATGGCCCGCGCCTCGGCCCCCGCCGCCGCGGGCAGGGCAGGACAGGGCCGCGCCGGGCCGAGCCGCCTCTCCCGGCCTCCGCCGGCCAGCCCCCGACACGGCCGAGGAGCGAGCCCGGGCCGGTTGCGCTGCTGAGCGCGTTTCTGGGAGCACGGGTTCTGAGGGAGGGCGGGCAGGCGGTTCGTTGCCACAACATCCTGCCGGTGCTTCCTCATCACGTTTTGTCCGGCCGTTACTTGAGCAAGTTCGCTTCGCTTACAGTGCCGGTTGCTAAAACAAGGGGTCTATAATAATCCGAGTGACAGTTTTCCATTAGACGATTGCTGCTGCCAACCTTGAGTCAGGCCAGACCTACACCAAAGCGTTCAGCACTCGCCTTTGTGACACCTCCAGACTGTTGAGGTTCCCCCCGGGGCCAGCTGTGTGCAGTGACCACCGCAACGGTGCGCGTTAGCTAGAGCTGCGTGGTGTGGTGACACGGGAGCGGTGTAATTCTTGGCAAAAACAAAGAAAGCAACCCCGTATGCATAGTGGGGTCTATAAAGGCACAGCTAAAATAGCAGCAACTGCAGCGAAGCCAGAAAGCTCAAAAGCTGTTTTGCCTGTAGCAGTGGATAGAAGACCCTGTGAGAGGGAAGAAGCTGGATACGCGTCTGCAGGGTACAGGGCTGTTCATAACACCCTCAGGAGAGGAGCAGGAAATAAAATGTTCGTTCATTCTGCAAGAACCATGTTGCTACCTGGTCGTGCCTGGGAGAGAAGACTAGGCAGGAATAGAAAACACGACCAGCAGAGCCACGAATTGGAACAGCAGAACAGTCAAGCACAGATTTGTTTCAGCAGTTGGGATTCATGTCTAGTTACTAATGACTCAAGTTTATTTTATTAGGCTGTTGGGGAGTTTTGTTTTATAACAACGAGGAAAGTCTAGCTGTCTTCATTTTCTTTATAAATGGCAACCTTTGAAGTTTTTAATTCACAGTAGCCCCCCAACTTGCTGTTCTGGGGTTCCATGGCTGCTCCTGCAGTAACCTGCTCTGATAACAACCATTACAACCCCCTTTCTTCATTCTTTGTGACCATGATGGTAGAGGACATCAAATAAAGAAGACTATAGTGAAAAAATGTACATAACTCTTTATAACTTTTCAGAAAGAGGCAAGAACTTATTAAAAACATAAAGCACCCAAACCCGCTGCAGAAAAAAAAAGGCTTCTTAAAAGACAACATCTCTACCAAGCTTCTCTGCAAACCTTGGAACTGATGATTTCTTGACCCTAGTCAGTAAAAAAACAGTGACTGGAGAACACCTTTTTTTTGGTTACTCTGATTGTTCTTTTTCCTCTTACCGTGTAATCTTGCTGTGCCACTTGTGCTTCCCTGTAAACCTGTCTTTGCCCTGAGCTGCTTGTGAGACAACTGAACGAGCACAAACAAGAGAGGGGGGGTCCCAGCTTGCTGGCATTTATTTTGACTTAGTGACTGCCCCAGCATACCATGGAAGTGACATTTTTCTTTAGCAGAGGGTTGTTCACAACTAATTTGAAGTATTTACCAGTTGAAAAAAAGTCATCATTTCTAGAATCTCTGAGCTTGCTTTTCTCAGACATTTTGGAGCTTTAGAGTTGGTGTTTGTAGCAATGAAAAGCTATTCTGGTCCACAGATGATTTCTGTGCACCCCCCCCTTCCGAGTGCACTTGAAAAGGAAAATGGGTCTCAGGTTTAAACAGCACCAGTGTGGCAAACTGTGCAACAGACACAAGGAAACCGTTTCAAGAGATCATCTACTAGTCCATGACAGAAACCTACGACATGTGCCAGAGGACATGCACGGGGATGTATTTTGACCTGCACGCTTCAGCACTAGAAGCCATGACATCTTAAGAGAGGGACCTGTGCAAGCTCCTGCCTCAAATAAAGACCTAATACCATTTGAAAAGCATGTCAGGATCTGGCCTTAGTGAGTGGTAGGATCCCCCAAATCTCAAATTTCTGCTCTATTTTAGGAAATAAAATATACAGCTCGGTACCGTAACCTTCAAAGTCTTGCCCTTCCCCCATCTAGAGGGTCGTCCCCAAAGGCAGGATCAATTGTCCTGTCTGGCCACACCATTGTCCAGTTTGTTCTTTGCCTCCAGCAATCAAATTTTCCTCTTATCCACTGTCCTTACTCTCAGGAAGATTTTTTTCCACCTGTCTGTGGCAGTTCGCAGACCTAGGCAGTGGGAGAACCACAGCAGCAGCACATCTCCTGGGCTGCTGTGTGTAGCTGGTGGAGGCACGCCTGCCTTTCCCTTCTGCCTTTTGTCTCCTTTAGGGTGAGGTAGGCCACGCATCTCCCAGCCCTTAGAACATCTTGCTGCTCTTCCTTCACTAGTTTTGTTGGCTCCCTTGTTGTCAAGTTGCCTTAGTAGAGGATGTCTGGTACTTGCTGCTGCATATAAGCTATTGCTGTTCCCCACAAAGCTGTTAAGGCTGCTAGCGTGGCTTGCCGCCTGTCACTCAGGGGCTCGTTTCCTCCACCTCTGGCACTGCCCACATGCTGGAGCACTGCCAGGATTGCTTACCAAGCAGAACTACAGATTCCTTCTCTAGACAAACCCCAGGAGTGCTTTTGTGGTTAGATTGTTCCTGGGTTCACTCCAATAGGCAGCAAGACCACGCTAGGTTTCTCACACCCTCCCATCAAGCACCATTCTACAGCACTGTTGTGTCATGCCAGGCACCCCCGCACGCCTCTCTGCCCACAAAGTAGAGTTTTTACTAAAACGTGTAAAATATTGTGAGGGGGCTTTCTCCTCATCTTTGAGGATTAGAGGAAATGAATTCTTAACAGCTTTTCCAAAGCTGTGCAGCCCCATGGACTCGCACGCCTTGAGCCCTCCTAGACCCACATCAGTCACAGCTGCAAGAATCTACCTCTCAGCTCCTGCTGGGTATCTTCCTACCGAGGAACTGAAGCAGCCTGCTCTGTATGGGATGAGCCATAAGTAGGGTGGTCACGGGTCTACATGTACCAAGCAACCAGCTCTACCCATCTCCAAACCAAAGACAAAAGAACCCAACCCCCAAAACAGGTACGCTGAATGAGTTGCTACTCAGGCACAGACCCTTCCTTTTCTGCTCCCTCAAGCTCAGCTTCACCACAGAAATATCCTCTCATGACTTAGGAACTTTCTGCCCCGTATCAGCTTCTCTGTATTCAAACGATGCTGATAATTAGGTGAATGAGATAGAACCACTGTCCAACAAGTTGAAATAAAATTTTCCAGAAAAGACCTGCTCTTCAACAAACATTCAACAAGTCAGTAGATAGATTCTCCTTTTAGGGCTTTCAGAGCTGTGCTTTAATTTTATCTCCTTGACGCAGAAAGAGAATATTCCAGAGTACAAGCATAAGGTTCCTGAAAAGCTGCAAATATATCTACGTGGGCCAATTATGAAAAATATTCTCCCTATTTTCCATCCAGACACGACTGATCGTTCAGGAATAAGGTCTGTTGTTTCTATTCTAAGATTGTATCATGAGACTACCCCATTTTGACATGGCATTATGCACAAAGGCATTACTTGCATTTCAAGGAAACATTTCCAGATAGAAATCCGGGGATATACTGAAATAAACTCAAACATCTGATCGTAAACAAACTTCTATGTCCCACTAGAGTAGTAATTTGAATTTACACCTAATATTCAATCATGCAATCCAAGTCTACGTCAAGAAAGTGGCACAGAACATTGATAGTCAGATCAGGCTCCTATTTCTCTTTCCCCAGTTCTCCTAAAGCCCAGCCAAGTCACAACTGAATCAAAATTTATTTGGGAGAGAAGTGAGAGAGATGAGGCAACCAGTAAGGTATCTAGATACTTGCTTTCCTTTTGAACATGGTACCAAACCAACTCTTCACCCAACTCCTTTAAAAGGTAAATCGGGAAAATATTTTCCTTCTTTGAAGAGACACAAACTCAAATACTAATGTATTTTGTACTCTCCTAAATGGAATTTTCCAGAGAAGTACACCCAGTAGCAATTTATTTAGACAAAAGGTTTACTCATCACAGCTGTAATACTTTGTATAACAGTTTCAAGGGCTAAGAGACATAATAGAAACCAGAGGTCTCTACCACAGTCAGATACTTCCTCCCTCCCCCCCAAAATAGGGGTGGTAAACTACATGTGAAATAAGCATCTTTCAAAACCAAAATTCAGGAGAGAAGCTTCTACTTCAAGCAGAAACAATGAGCTAGATCTCTGGATAGAGAAAGATTTCTCTCCCTTTAAGAAACAAATTATTTTAGTGAGGTATCTGAAAAAGAGTAGAAGGTCTGAGCTAGTAGATTGTTAAAGGGTGGCATAAAACTTCTGAATTACTTCTATATTTTGAATACAAAATGCTGAAATACACCAACAGTTTCAAGTTTCTTCTCTGTTACAGATTCATTTTATTAAAAAAAAAAAATTAAAAAATATCTAACCTATTTTACTTATAGGCCAGCTTTTCCCCTCTGCATTTGTCACTGTTCCACAGCAAGTTTTGGAACCATTCAAGGCACGGGGGAATTGCCATCAATTCCTGCAACCTTTATGAAGCATCAGTGCCCGGAGAGAAAGCACTGAATCCAGTGAGCAAGAACTCAAATACAACGAAGCCTGCCCTCTCCTACCAGTGCCTACACACTCCAGACTAGTCCAAGCTGCATTTTGACAAGTCTTGCAGATGTCAGAAACCACACAGGAGGAAACTGAGGCTACTATGGTAGGGGAAGGAGGAATAGAGCACACAAATCCATCCAAAACTTTGGTTTGCTACTTGGAGGAGAGCTTTCACTTTAATTAACAATTTAAACCCATGTAACACGCACTTTTCTAACTGTTTGGTGTGTACTGAAGTTACTTCAGGCGATAGTATCACGCTGACCTAAAGTGTTACTATATCTTTGATAGTATTGGCTTTAGCAGATAAGCCTCCAGATGATTTTTCAATTCATTGCCAATCTCCATGCCACTTAAAGAGCAGGCTTTTACAAGGCTTATCCTGCTACATAAAACACTTTAAAGAACAAACCACGTTTAAGATGACATTAAAAACACTGTTGGGTTTTTTTTTTCTTTCAAATATCACCATATTTTTAAAGAGACTAACAATTTATCCAAGGTAAATGCAACGTATAAAGTCGTGGAGTTCCAAATACGCATCCAGTCTGCCATTTCTAGTTTTGTGCAAATGGATTTACTTACAATCATTTCAAATCTAGCATAGTGTTAAATAACATCCAACTTCTAATGTTACAAAACTGGTGTTTTTCACGTCTGCTTGAAATTAAACTTCCTAAAATTAAAAATAAATTTAAACCAAAGAAAAAAACCCCAAACTGTAAACAATTACTTTAACAGTTCACAACAAGAATGGGTGACAACTGTGAGTTTTTAAATATAATTTATGGCATTTCTTACTGTCAACTTTTAGTCAAATATGTAAATAAATACAAGAACTAACACAAATAGAAGTTACCACTGTAAGAAAATACAATATATGCTGCTGCTTGGAATACAATACCATACAATATTGGCTGCACCATTTGGAATATGTATTTGACCACTTAAACCAGTTTGATGCTAAACAGTTAAACCTTTTCTTTGTGTAGAGGACTACACTTTGATGCACTGTTAAAAATGTGGTTTCTGATTATTTTTATGCTAGTATATTAAACTCCTAAATGTGAAAATGACTCAAGTCATTTATTGAAAGAAGATACCATAGGCACCATAATATAGAGATTTTTTTTTTTCCTTTTTAAACAAAATCTGGTGATGAACCAGCAGTAACAAAAATAGGATGAAAATTAAAAGGCACATTCAGGAAAACAAACAAAAAAACCCAACACAGTCTGCATGATGCTATATTAAAAAAAAAAAAAAAAAATGTTCTGAATAATTGATTGGACCAGGAACAAATATTCTGGCATATTCTCATCTGTCAGAGAGCAAGTAATTTTTGTCAAAGTTGTGCAATTCCAACTATATCATTATTTTCTAATGAGGAATTTGTTTTGTTTTAAGGTCAGTATAAGGCTTACAACCAAGTACACATAAAGAGGACTGACTCCTCAAAACCTCTTGTTTTCTGAGTGCATAGAAATACAATAAGCCACGAAGATACTCCTTGGGAGAAGATGTATTCTTGTATATGTGCAAATCTTAATCAAGTACTCGAGCGTCTTTCAGGTCTGGGAACACATTTCATAATCGCAGCTCTCCACAGGGCAGGGGCAAGTAAAAGGCTTAGAGTAGTAACACTCAGAATAAGAAGATAGACCTGAAAATTGCAAATAAAAGCCATTACTTCTGTTAGTTACATGGAAACTAAGAAATAACTAAAGTTTGAGGAGATCAGACTCTTCTGGACAGTATTTTCAGAAGACATCACCTCTCTTCCTAACCAACTATGGATATTGCTGAAAAAGCAAACGAGTGCACACAAATCATCTAATTATCTGTTTGTCTGGTTTGAAGATACAATCACAAAAACAACATAATAAGCTTATACAAAACCAGTTATTTACACGTACAGTTAGAGATCCATTTTTGAAAGCTCAATGTTTGCTACAAGGTCAAAGACCAAATGCCATTTTATTAAAAACAAAACCCAACAACCAACCACCAATAAAAGAAATAGAAAAAAGCAAAGCACCCAAAACTGTTCTGGTTTAATGGTATAATGACAAAGTTCACTACTGTTTTATACATTTAAAAAGGCAAAGGAAAATCCCTTTAAGTCATACTGCAGATCTTCTGAAAAAAGATCTCAACTACCTAGTCTGAAAGTCTTACAGAACCTCTAGAGTAGGCAATCATCTCAGAGCTGCCACAGGAAAAAAATACAAAAGCCTAAAGGCCTCCAAGGGCAGTGGGTGGGCCCCTAAATGGGTTCTGTGATCATATGGACATCTTGAAAGTCCACACAATATTTATAACTCCTACCTATGCACAGGAGTGATCATGAAAATCAATCACCTTTACCCATACAAGTGAACAGCATTGTGTAAGTTTTCCACACGTGCTTTATTTGCAGTTGGTTTCAGCATTATCCAGCCCACTTGCTCATGCAGTGAAAAGCTTGGAGCACCAGCAGAGTATTTTTGTGAGCAGAGATACAGAGGAGAAAGAGCCAGCAGTAGGAAGTAAGATCAGTTGTATCTCTGTAGCCATAATTTACTTAATTTCACAAAGCAGACTTCAGCTTGAAAAAAAGACTGTGTTCTTGCAGCTTCAATATAAAACTAAAGTGAAAGTTTCTTTCCTAGGGGATTTTTTTCATGATTACTGAAAAAGCTGGTTGTTTCTTCTGCAGAGGATTTAAAATGAACGAGCTTTGCAGGCAGAGATCACAAGTTTGTTTGCTTGTTTAAATGCAAAGGCAGTTTCCACTTCACATACCAGTAAATAAGAAGAGTAGATATTTCCTTACTCAAATTCTATACTCTGAGTTACCTCCTCCTATAGCTATATCAAGATTTTAAGAGCAAAGGCTTCTCAGTCTTACTCACGTGGGTGCCCCCGACAACTCACTGCTTAGTTAGTAATGAAGTTGTAAGTGAGACCAGTTAAGGTAAAGCATTTAAACTATTTAAAAGTAAAACCTGCTACTTACAATACTGAAGTACAATATGAAAACAAGTAAACAAAAAACCACCACAAAACCAAACAAAAACACACCAAAAAACCCCCAACAACCAACCCACCCAAAGAGAATTAACAACCCTGTCAGGGACGTACACGTCTCCATTCCTGTGGGGCGATTCCACTGGGTAACAGTTGAGAGATGCCACAAAACTGGAGTATATTGGAATTTCAAACACATTTTAATACAAAATCCCAGTAAGTTACTGAGGTTCAAAACCCAAAGTTAATAACTATACAACAGCTTACCTCCCGAGATATGATCCCTGCTCTGCGTGCTCTACTTCCCAGAACAAAAGAGAATTCGCTGACTTGTGCCAGTCCTGCTGAAACAATCCACTTGATGTACTGGCTGGTCTTGGGAAGAATCAGAGAAAGGACAAACACTGCCAAGACAAACTTTAAAAACGCGGGGTTTTTTGTTGTTGTTGTGGGTTTTGATTTGTCTTTTATTATTATTTATTTTGTTATGTTTTGGTTTTTTAAAATAAGTCCAAGAAATAAAACACTACAATCTTTTTAAGACACATATCTTCAAACACATGCTAACTTTGTCACAAATCTCAAGCTAGATAATTAAATGTTTCTGCTTGTGAACCTTACTTTTAAATAAAATCCTTTTTTTTTAATATCCTAAAAATGTTGTATCAAACTGTATTCTAATTGTTAAGATTCCTCTGCATACAGATTAAAAAATGTAATATTCTTTGTTATAGCAGATGTTCAGTTCTTGCACAGAATATTTATTAGGGCATGCAGCACAAAGATTATTTAGAATATTAAAATAAAAAAAAGAATAAAATAAAATACCTTCATTATGACCACAGACAACGTAAGGAATAGTAAGACTGTGAGTTCATATATTACAAATGTGGGGAAAACGTGAAGTCCTAGGAAGAAAGAAAACAATATTTCAATTTTTAAACCAAATATCTTACTATGATAATTTTCTGAGTTAATAACAGATCTGATTGCAAGACTGTATTCTCCAACACGATCAAACAAAAAGCCCTAAGTTCCTACTGACACTACCTACTTGATCACTAAACCATTTCTGCATCATTCAAAGCATTTTTTGGAGCACAAGCACTATTCCCAGTTGGGTTAAGTCATATATGATGGATGCGTGAACAATTCTAGTTATAGTTTTCTTTCTTCTACACCAGCTAACAATCCAGAATCTGAACCAAAACACACCTTTAATGACATCTATAAAAATACTGCAGGAAAACAATTCCACTGTTCTGCACAGCAATTGCAACATACGCTCTGCTAGCCAGTTAATATTTTTGTATGGTGTGGTAATGGACTGTCACTGTAGGAGGAAGATGATAGTCAGTATCTACACAGACCAGAGATACAGCAGAAAATATAACTGCTGTGATCCCAAGACCATCACTCACAAACACTGAAAGTCACCTGAACTCAAAAAGTCACCTAGACTGCAATCGGGTAAAGTCATAAACCCCTGAGCATGGCCTAACAACTAAAGAATTTATATAAAGCCCATTGCTGTGATGTTGTGGCTTGGTTAGTTTAGGTGTGGGGGTTTGGTTGGTTGTTTTTCTTTGCCATTTTTCTTTATTGAAATTTTGTTGGCATTTTACTTCACCAATTATATGAAGCAAGATAACAAAACCCATTAAGAGCACAGAAACTTAAAAGTAAATCCTGCTGATATAAGACATAAGAAAAGAAGTATTTGTTGAAGTCCTGTAGTCACTGAGGAAGAATCTTACTCACAGCTGACTAAATCCTTTTTTTCCTCCTAGAGTATGAAGAACGTGTGCAGGCAAACATAAATGTATCTTTGGAAACTCATTCCTTTTTCATAAAAGCTCTTAAAAGTGGTGGTCTTCCTGAAAAACCCATAATAATTGGCAGTTCTCCAACCCAAAACAACCCAAAAATCCAAATGTGTGCACATGGATGGACAAGGACAAGTAGCTTCTTTTTTTACTGTGTATCATGAGCACATCGCTCATTCACCTTTAGGCTGGTCTCAGAAATAGACATGAAAAGAAACTAGAGAAATGCAGTAACAATGTCATGTTTGGTACCAGGGCCAACTCTGACACATGTGGAGTTGAAGATTTCAGAGGGAGGGAGGCAGGCTATAAATACAGCCTAGTTCTCTCATCACTACTAGTGGAGCTACCTTTCCAGTTCTGGAGCAGTCTGAAGTCCATTTGACTGCTGCCCGATGAGGAGATTATTACCATATTCCAAAGAGCTGAGATTTCTACGCGTTCCTGTGTGACCTGCTCTAGGTGGTCCTGCTCTGGCAGGGGGGTTGGACTGGATGATCTTTCGAGGTCCCCTCCATCCCTTGACATTCTGTGATATTCCAAAGAGCTGAGACACAAGCTGCCCCAGATTTCTATAGCAATGCTGTGGAGGTGAGCATTTGCAAGGTGAAGCAAACCTAAACCTGTTACATACACTATTCTGAACAAACAGATAAACATCCCAGCACATGGACAAGTTGCGGGGGAAATAAATTCCAGCGTCACGGATTTCATGGTTATTGCAGCCCCTTGCTCCAGCACTACACGAAAACTTAGGATAAGGCCAAGAGTCACATGAGACTGCTATACTAGCACATGAAGCCTTCCTGACAACATAAATGTCATCAGAAAGATTAACTTCATAGACAGAAGGTGCATGAATACGGACACTTAGGTCAACAGCTTTAATCAGCCTTTAAGCTCAAGAGTCACTATGGATTTGTTCTCTGAAAAATGTAGGAAACAGTTGAATCAAATAATTCAGAAACTTCAGCACCATCATCAGGTAGTAGCACAGCGTGACACATCCTGTCACCAATAGCTAGGATTGCACCTGGGTACGTTTCCCCTGAGCTGAGCATTAGACATCACACCTCAATTCTGGAATAGTGGCTTTTGGGTGAAGGTGACCTTGCAGCAACATCAAGCCAAAAAGCACAGTTCACCCCTGTAAGCTGGTATATGTTCTTCTGTGGATGATTACTGGCAGGACTTTGTGCATTCTTTTTACAAGTACTTTTTTCTTAACGAGTAAACTCCCCGTTAGACAGATTCCACCGATCTGCTGTACGGCCACTAAACAGCACGTGAACATTCAAGTGACATGACCACCACATTTCAGCATCAAGTAAAGGAATCTTGGAGATTCTTGAAGGCAAACAAGATTACAGAAGCCTGTTGGTCAAATTGGAACGTGTGGAATTAATAATACATCCTCAAGACAGGACATCACTCAGGAAAATTACATAGTGATGCAATGGGATGCTGCATCTACTCAGAGTCTTACTGAGCCTAACATCACAGGTGACGAACAGAGTAAAATGCTACAGCCCTGACTAGATGATTAAGTAGCAGAGGGGAAAAATCAACAATCATCTCCATCTTCCTGCAGAGGGTAAAGTCCTCCTGATTCTATTGTCAGTTCTCAGAGCTTGAAGCCTCCAAGTTTCATTGTGCTCCATGCAGGACACAAAGCAGTAGAGCTGGATGGATAAGGCAGTGTATGTCACCTAGGGAATTCCAGTTGGGATCTTGCTTTGATTTCTCTCAAATTCAACAGAAAATGTTGAGGCTTATCAGAGAAACACTGTGTGAGTGTTTGTTCTGGACAGAAATAGTGCTCACAGCATCAGCATCACCCATCTTCTGCAGAAAGAGACCACACTGCTGAAGGGTTTTCAGCATCTTGCATTCAAGGTCCAGTGCTGACCACAGGATTTACCACAAGTGAAATGTGGAGCCAGTCAAGCGAGTAGATCTGTAGAGCACACTGAGGACACACAACTTTGTCAGTCAGTGGAAGTAATCTGCCTCCTCACCAGTGGCAGGTTGGGTCCTGATGCCCAATTTCAAACTCCATACACCTCGCAGACTGACAAAAAAAACCCCCAAAAACTGGACATCAGAGCCTTTAAAAAAGTCAAACCACAAAAGCAAAGATGCCTTCCATCTTTCTAAAAAGCAATCAAACCAAAAATCAAGCGATGCCGAGATGGAAAGGGAAGGATCTGAGTACTGGGTACCTAAACAAAAGTGAAAAGAAGTTTTCAAGCCGTGGCTGTAAAGAATTGGTCCAGATGTTCTCTCCAAGCTGTTAGAGAGGACAGAGACTAACAGGAACTTTCTAACCTCAGCAGATAGCATAGAGAGATGTAAATCAGACAGCACAAGAGCCAGAAGCCTTGAAGAACACACAGAGGACTGAACGTACAGATGGGAAGTAGCTCCAAGTGCAGTTGTTAATGCCTAACTGCAAAGGTGTATTATTCCCACAAATGCACCCATGCATGACCCTGAAAGCAGCCGCATTACACAGGTCAAGCTAAGGGCAGGAACCACTGTTAGTGGTGTCCCAGTAACAAGAACCATCCCGCTCGGTCGGTGCTTAGGCACCAGGAGGATTTCTGTAATGGGAACTGAAAAGCAGGCATTTAAGACAAACAAAATAGACACCAACTTTTCCAAATTACATATTCACGGTCACTTCTCAGTACATTTTTTTTTTTTCCTATTTATTCATTTATTCTAAAAGGAACAGAAAGTGAATTACTGCAATGGTGCATCATCCCACCTCAGGATCTCACATAGTTCTGCTCCCCATAACAGGGTGCATGCTGCAAAAAGCAACAAGCCTTCTCTTTAGGTGGGAGGGGGGGGAAATCTTTCTCTGTGGCTTTTACATCATTCCAGTTAGTAAATCTCTGCTTACCATTTGCACGTGTACATATAGAGACATGCAGACAGCAAGCAAGAAGTTTTTTCTTGCTAGATTTCCTTTTTAAAAGTTTAAGGAATACTTTTTATCCTACTCGGGTTTTCTTTGCATCGTCACGTCACTCCTTTTTAAAGCCTATCTCCTTGCCACCTCCCAGGACTTCCTGTAAACCACAAAACTGGAAAGTAATCGAAAGTAAAGAGGGAGGGAAGGCTGGAATAATGTTTATTTTGGGGGGAAGAGAGGAGTGTTTGGTCTTGTAGATGTTTCTGGTTTTGTGTGTTTTGTTTGGGTTTTTTTTTGGTTTGTTTTTTGTGGGTTTTTTTACATTTTACATGTTTTCTGGTTACATTTTGTCAGAGGTCTAGAACATAGCTCATTTTGCTGATTTTTAGCTGGCTTTTTATTATTATTTTTAAAATTTATTTCTGAGGCAGGAATAACACCCATTTTCTGTAAAACCATAAAATATTGTTAGGTAGTTTTCTTCTCCTTCCTGCAATTATAATAGTAACAACAGTTAAAATGTATATATATTTTCTGGTTTTAATTTCTGTAACAGAACTATTAAAATAATTCTTTATGGTATAGCACAGGCTATATGGAATGCTGCCAGCATGCCAACTGAGGTCTTGCTATTTTCTTATACTCCACCAATATCTCTATTCTTAATTTATGCAGTCACAAGAGTGCAGGACAGTTTTTTTGTTCAGTCCCTTGTAAAATTAACTTTGAGCTTATAATTACTTGCCATGCCTTGTATCCCTGATAACTCTATCCTCTTCATCAGCAGCTTTACTGAGACACATAAACAACTTACCTGTCAGCATTTAACCATTACTCATCCAACCTTGGCAGTTATATGGACTCAAGAGTTTAACCAGAGCTCACCACTTCCCTCACTTTATTTAGAAATAAGTTATTAAAATAAACATATCTATTACTAAGCAATCTGACTGATCAGTAAAGCTATTATCATTGGCTGGGTAAAAGAAGATTGGCAAACAACAATTTACTTCTGACAACCACCAGAAACAGCTTTAGCTTCTGTTCTGAAAAAGTGGGTATCAAAACAGGTAGATGAGGAAAGGCATTAAAATTATGCTGATGAGACTTCACTATTATCTGAATAAATATATAGAGATAAAAGGAACAATAGAAGAAATAAAACCAGAGGAGAAAACAATGGTGGTCTTGGGAAAGAACCAAACCAAGCAACAACAAACAACGAACCAAACCAAAACCAAACCCCAAGGATTTCTGCATAAGCACGTGTTGAAGGAAGTGGAATTTGTGTAAAGGGCCACATTTAAACCCTCTATTTTAGACCATACAGTGCCCCCCAAAATAGGACGTGCATCTTCTGTATAATCCAGAGGGAGAGGCAGGTGCTGTCACAGGGCCCATCTCCTCATTCCCCGTACCCGAGCACTTCGGTAACACGTATCTGTTTCCTTTAGAGAAAGAACATTGGGGCAACGCAGAACATAACAGCTCAAAAAGAAGCTACTGATTGACTGTCTTCTCAGAGTTAACTTGTTTTGTCTAACAAGCATGATGAGTTACTCTCCTGGCCTTAGCCATCAATACTGCATTTCAGCTGGCATTCGGGTAGCCTCTGAGATACATCTTGTTCAATTATTTTTTCCCTGTGTTGAGAACACACAGATCACATTTTCCTAACTAAAGAAAGAAGATGCTATAAAAAATAAATTATTAAAGATGTTTCTATTATCATATCCTGATCCTAGAAAAAAACAAGCCACAAGAACCTGAAATCTACTCTACCAATTGACTCAAAATAGTATGATTTTAGTATAAATAACACACAGCCAATGTGAAGACAGAACATTTAAAGAAAAAACAAAAAACCAAAACAACAACAGAACACAACACCCAAACAAAGATCTTTTTCCTTCAGAATTTTTAGTTAAATATTTTAAATAGCATGAGTTCAGAATTAACAATGAAAACTGACATTAAAACAAGATTTGAGAGCACAACATGGGAATTGCTTATGAAAGTGAATGCTACATTTCCAAATATTGGCAAAAGCAAACCAGCACTGTGGTCAGTTAATGGTTTAGTACTTTAACAAAATAAAAATCTATCTCCTCCCCCTAATTTGTAGACACTAAATCCCCCTCCCCAATTTGTAGGTTACTACTATTTTGAAAGTAATTTTTCTTAGACGTTACCTATGGATGCAAAGAAAATGATGGCAAGAAAGTCGCGTATTGGTTCAATACAGGACATAATCTCCTCAGTAACCATGTGACCCTGAGAAGAGATCAGAGCTCCAGCTAAGAAGCATCCCAGCTCCATTGAAACATCCAACAGCTCTGTGATCTGCCAAGGAATAACAGAGAATCTATTGCTGTTCTCTAGCCCCGAGTGACTTAAAATATCATTTCGTAGTGAAAGCAGAAAACCGTACATTATACTTAATGTGTCTTTATGCAAGTTCAGCAACAAATAGAATTCAGTGTATTTAAACAAAAGACTCACAAAACCAGTTTCCTCCCCACGTTACCTCCTTCCCCACAAAACCAAAAATAAATTTCTTAATCTGCATTGTAATGCTTTGTGTCACCCTTAAGGATAGCATCTGATTTCACAAAAACAAGAGAGACCGTAACAGCTCTGGAGTCAGGGGTACATAATACACTGAGGCTAAGAAATAAAGAGTAAGGACAACTTATTTTCCAGCTGTCAAACACAAGAAAAAAAAAAAATTAAAATCAAAGCTTGTAATTTGGGAGAGTAGTCTCAAATCAGCAGAAGTCCCAGGCATCTATTAGATTTTATTATCATAAACTGAACTTAAAATGTGCCCGTATGCTTTACCAAACGTGAATTTAAGCATGTGAAGGAAACTGCTGAAAGCAAGCTTGATATCTGTTTGAAAGAATTCAGACTGCTTCATTCTTTTACTATTTGAATATGGTACTAGAAGGCAAAGGTGAAACATGTAAAAAGACTGAACTAAAACCAAAACAACTGCTTAAAGGCAATTCTCAGAACATTACAAAAAGCAAGCAGCATTCTTACTCGGTGTAAAGTATGTTTTAGAAGAATTACTTTAAAACCATTCTGCTGCAGAGGATCATCTTACTGATCAAGGACAATACTATTAACACTAATTAAACTTTTAAAATTGAAGACTTTTTTTTTTTTTCCCCCCAAACTAATTTAGATTAAGCAACAATACACCATAGTACATTTATGGACAACATTCATCATATCTTAAACTGTGTTACACTGTAAGGGATGAAGCCAAAAGTCAAGTGACTGGAAATTAATGGAGGAGAGCAAAAGACACAATAATCAAGTCTCCAAGCTATGCATAAAGTGCCACCAAACAATAAACCCCAGACATTTGTGTATTGAAGTATTAATGTCTGAATGCTCATCACAACTCCATTTGTGCTAACAGCCTGTAATTTATTGCAAGATGTTTAAGAGAATGAATTGGTTCTGTAAACTAATACAAGTAGCTGCTGCTAAGGCAAAGCCAACAAAATAACATCATTTTACTCTCATTTTAAAACAAAAGGAATTTTAGTGTATTTAGGAAATTCATTACAATTTAAATTGTAAGAGAGAAGAAGGCTATATATATGGCTTTACAAATCACCAAAAGATGACTAAGATACAGGAAACAGTTATGAATAGGAAACATTTAAGTTCTAAGTTCTTCTGAATCACACATTAATTTTTTTAAAGGTCACAACCTCTTGGGTATGATTAAGATCCAATGTAGCCTCTTCAAGTAAAGTTGGAATCAGTTTTAGTGTTCAGCCCTAATTCCCCCACCCAAGTGTTACCAGCTACAACAGAGCTCCAGATCAAAATTTTATAGCAATTTTTTTAAGTATTCCATGTACATGGTTAGGTTACCATGTAAGAAGGGATTTAGCATCTCCTGTATTGGACCCAGATAATATTGTGCTGTTATGACTATTTAAGCAAGGAGCAATTTAAGTGTGAAAGAAACATGCTTGTTCAGAAAGCATCAGACAGAACTGGAGCAAATGGTATGTCTGTCTGGGATTGCTCCTACATTCCTTCACTCTGTGGCAAGCTGAGTATGAGCTCAAGGGCCTGGGAGATAAAAAGGTAATTTTTGCCATTTCTTGTCTACTTTTTAGGCACTACACAACTTCAGGTCTACAAAATCTATAGGTCACTCTACACACAGAAAAGTGTGAAGTGGATGAGAGGGGAAAACAAACACACACACCCACACCCCACCCCCCAACAGAATTAAAAATTCTTTTCTTAACCCCATCCACACCCCCACCCCCAGTCTGTTCTTCAGACTCATATCTAGATCTACACAAAACCCCTTCCACTCTGCCCATCCTTATTTCTAGTTGTCCAATAATATTACCAATACGTAGATGCATTTCCCCAACTAAATCTGTAACATCAGGGTTTATTATAGGTCATGTGTGGGCACACACTCACTGCTGAGGGTTTGTTTTATGGGCAGGAAGGTATTGGCAGCAAAATTTCTTGCATAAGTAAAGCTCGAAGGTGTTTTGCATTTAGT
This sequence comes from Megaceryle torquata, assembly GCA_024611175.1. Lineage (NCBI taxonomy): Eukaryota > Metazoa > Chordata > Aves > Coraciiformes > Cerylidae > Megaceryle > Megaceryle torquata. Next base: position 13,777 of record JANIJG010001017.1, on the reverse strand, counting down.
ATTCCCTTTCTGCTTGCATCATTTTTATTGTTTTGCCTTTACCAAACAGGGCTCTGACAGTTACTAATCCCTGGGCTCTGCACCATCCTTTTCTCAACTCCTAGAATACAGGAAGCTTCTTCAGTCAAAATTAAATTAAAAGTTTTGTCAATTTACATGCTTTTCCCAGTACAATTTAGGTTTTGGTTCTTTACAAAGGTCCCATTTTACTGGGATTCAGAAAGGATTGCTTTGCTTTTACTAGAATATTGGATTTTTATGTTCAAATATTCTACCATAACGACAGGAAAAAAAAAAAAAGAAATAAAGATTACTGCTCTAACATGTTCCAGTTGAATTTCAAGCATTTGTTCAGTGGTTGTTTTGCCTAATAACGTGTACTCTTTAATCATCATAGAAGTTGAATGAATATGGTAAGCCAGTAAAATTAAAGAAATCCCTCATGGAAATAAAGGTATTAGAATTTCAGGCTTTAATAACTTAAATCTGCCCAAGAGTAGAGAGGTGAATTCTAAGCTTGCATTTTAAGGAAGTAAAGCTTTAGCAGAAATGGAGACAATTTTTAGTAAATCTTGTAGAAACTCCATCTCAGTTGTATTTTACTACAAAATTTAACTAGAATATTTGAGATTACAGTTCTTCCTCAATCTTCTCCTTTTAACAGAAAAGGGTTCAGAAGCAAGTTATGGAGAAGTACTGCAGGCAAACAAGAAGTTACATTCCTAATACACTGAAGGAAAAAGTATGTACATTTTAATGAATAAAGTACTGCACTAACAGCTGTATTTTCTTTTAATCTTTTTAGTATATAAAGTAAGCTGGCAATTTCCCTCCATTTTCTGCCATCATCCCAGGTCAACCATAAGGCAGTCAAACTGGAAACCACATTTCCCCCTCCCCCCCGCCATGGGTATGCACAGTCCTATAACCATGTCAGTGTCACTGCTGTCCTTGTCAGATCAGGTTTTACTTTCTTCAATTCCTTAATAACATTCAGCAGCATATTTTAAAAGATAACAAAAACCTGAGCACTGTCATCCTGCAGATATCTGATACTGCAATTCATTATCAGGACAGTGTTTAAAAGAATTTTCCTTTCAATATTTCTGTACATGAAAAGGCAACACTTCACCAGTGAACACTTTGGCTGACTTATGTTCTTCAGCTCATTGTGGTATATCTCTCAACCTAAAAGTATCAGTTTTGTCATTGATCCTGAATGGTCATATTTAAAACCATAAGCTAGATTTGCTCTTTATGTTACAAATCAGGAGAAAAGTTCCCCAGTTTAAAAAAAAAAATTAAAAAAAAAAAAAAAATCAAACAAACCTCAGTATCTGCATAACTCAAAGCATGGAAAGGAGTTGGTAAAAAAAAAAATAATCTATTGAACATTTGTTACTGGTAACAAAGTACCTGAATGAAAAATGCACAACTGCGTCTCAAAGTCAGCTAGAATTTCATAGGATTGGCACTAGATACAGCCCCCTCAACTGGTTAGGCAGATCAGGCAGGGGGGACAAGAGGGAGGGGGAATTTCAGCTACTTCTGAGAATATCTGGGAACAGAAAGAGGTTATATTAAGCTCCAGATCTTGGTAAAATCTCATATGTGAGATCTGCTGCATTTCTTTTACTTGAAGCTAGTTTATCAAGAATAGATGTATTTAAGATCCTGCTTCAGATTTAAGGAGTTGCAGTGTTATATCCAAGCAGCTCAGAAATGCTCAAAAGTCAATTCCATACAGGCAGCTTCTCAACTGTTAAGACAATCCTTATATCAACATTGCTTATTCACACTGCAGTACAGGAATCTCTTCTGTCCTATCCTCTCTCCTTTTCCTGTGTAGAATTTGCCCTTACTGGTAGATAAATGGCAATTCTTGTTTAAGTATTCATCTGATACTTTCCAACACAGGAAAACAAGTAAAATAAATCAAGCTTATATATAATGTGCATTACATACACTAATGTTACAGATAATCCCCAGTATGGGATAAACTCAGATGGACCCCAGAAATCCAGGTAACACTGAAGCCTCTAACAAGTAACTATATGCAATAAGCAGGCATCCCATATCATTCCTGCAGGCCACATCCTTTCCAATACGTGACAAAAGGGGTAGAATAACTCACATACTAAATAGAGAGCTAAAATATTTTGTTTAAAAACATCTCTCCAGTTTACTAAATGGAGCCACAGAGTTATTTTTGGTTAAGATCACTATAATATGAATTATCTTATTCCTCCTTCAACAATTTCAAAAGCTTTTCTAGAAAAATTACACCAATATGGAAAATTCTGTTTGCAGGTAATGATACAAACTCTGTCCATATTTAGGCTTGGTTTTCCAAGGAGAAGGATCTTTGCAGGAAGAGTGTCAGTTTAATTGTTTTCCTACCTGGTACCAAAACTTTTTAATTTATCCTTTCAAAATACAGGCAACATTTTTTTTTTTTAATTTGATTGCCATCCCCCATCCTGTGTTTTTATTCCTGACATAGTAAAGCATCCATGCCAACTAAGATGGATTTTCCAAAAGGTTTGTTTGTCGAGCTGTTTAACTGAACCACCAATCACTTCCTTTTCTTTTTTTTTTTTTTTCAAGTCTTTGTGCTCAAACAACAACTTGTAGCATTACTATCAGGAATGTATCCATGTCAGTCAATATCAAGCACCTCAGCTAGTTTACTGAGGTTACATGCAGTATCCTTTGTACTGCTGCCTTTGATAAATAATATATCAACTTTAAAAGAAAAAATGCTTTCATTGTAAGCACACAAAATATTTGCTCTTTCAAAAATGCTTCCCATACCAAAGCAGCACCCTGGTTTTGCAGTATGAATCCAACACACTCAAACATTCTCCCTCAGGTTTTATACACACATATAATATGGAAAAATCACGTAGACTAACTCCTTGTACACTTGATACATGATTTGGCACAACACAGCCAGTTCAATGAGATATGTAGGCTGTATTTTTAATGAAAGTAAGACTGTTTCTGGATACCATAATATTTTATGCAACTTTTGTAGTTTGGTCCTTGTGTTTTATTGAAATTGTTCTTGTTAGGAAGTAAAAAGGAGAATCTTGGTTTGTTCTGTTATTAACACCTTTGGTATATGAATGGCTGATGAGGGATGGCATTTTTAACCTATACAATAAAAATCAACAAATTGCATAATGTTTATGCTCTTACTAACTTCTTTCTTGACCTTCTTCCTGAAGGAGGTCACCTTTCTTTGTAATAATTAAGCAAATAACTCTAGGGGAAAAAAAAAAAAAAAAGAAAAAAAGAAAAAAAGCCCCAACAACAGCAACAAAAAAAAGCCCACACAAAAAAAACCCCAACCAAACAAAAACCCATAACCCAGGCTCATGCACAGGAACTTTTGGGGATATTTTTTTCTCAGAAATTCTCAGAGGACATAACAATCTGCACATCCAGGATAATGGAGTTTCAAACCCACAACATTATCAGCAACTGTCACATTCTGTTCTCCAGCAGAATAGTTTTTCAGAAGGCTGAAATGCGAGACAAACAATAGAAGGAAGATTCAGAGGAAAAAGAACAAAAAACAAAAGGGCTATCAAAACCTATGAAGCTTAAGGCATTTCTCTACTTTCTCAACTTCATCCCAAACTGTATAGCAAACAAACAAAAAAATTATTTTATAGTAAAAACCATGCCGAGAATTTTCCTATTGAAGAGAAAGTTGGGAGCAAATGTCACAAATCAGCCATTATCTGCATCTCAAAAACCATTCTAAATTCTCTTCAAACACATGAACTAGCCCAAAATTAAAACTGGAATCATGACTCGTTAACTGGTTGTATTAAAATAGTTACCAGCAGAAGTTCAGTTGATTGACATTTAAATTTTCTCTCTTCTTACTCATCTATGATGTAACATCTTTGCGTTTGGGGCTTGTTTTAAAACATTTTAAAATCAAATAATTAACTACAGAGGCACATGGATATGCAATAACAGGAAGTGTGATGGCTTTTGTGACACTGATGCAATAAGCTACCACGTGTTGTGTTTGATTAATTAAAGAGATTACCGTTAACATAAGGAAGATGAATGCAGTTATTCCTAGAATGAGGATTTCTTTATTCCCTTTGCTTTCTGCGTGCAACTTGCGGTAATACGGTCCTATGAGATAAGTCTTTATAACAAGACACATAAGAAAAACAGCAGCCAGAGAAAAGAGAATTTGGCCAATCAGTATCAGTATTCTCAGTATTTCCTTGAAAATGCTGGAAGAGAAGAATAAACAAAACAATTTCTTTCAAGTGCTCTCATGCCTCCCAACCAGTTCCCCTTAAGTGAAAAAATTTAATTCCGTAGACATTCAAAACTGAGTAGCTACAGTAAGATATTTGGATACATTAAGTAAACAAGATAGTAAGTCTGCCGAGTGCCCAACCATCTCTCTTACAGCCTAGAGTTTACTTCCATGTTGACTCAAAAGGATTTTTGTTGACTGATCTTCTAAGTAAAGCCATCAGGCTTAAATAATAAATGTGGCAGAGCATGTCCTGAGGAGGCCACGAGGATGATCAGAGGGCTGGAGCACCTCTCCTACGAGGACAGGCTGAGGGAGCTGGGATTGTTCAGCCTGGAGAAGAGAAGGCTCCAGGGAGATCTAACAGCCACCTTCCAGTACCTGAAGGGGGCCTACAGGAAGGCTGGAGAGGGGCTGTTTACGAGGTCCTGTAGCGAAAGGATGAGGGGTAATGGGTTTAAATTAGAGCACAGTAGATTTAGATTGGACATCGGGAAGAAGTTCTTTCCATTGAGGGTGGCAGAGCAGTGGAATAGGCTACCCAGGGAGGTGGTTGAGGCCCCATCCCTGGAGATATTTAAGCTGGTGTAGCCTGGTCTAGTTGAGGGTGCCCCTGCTCACTGCAGGGGGGCTGGACTAGATGACCTTCGGAGGTCCCTTCCAGCCCTAGCCATTCTATGATTCTAATACCACCACAGAGCCTTTGACAAAAATAAGTCTCGAGGGAATAAAGCAACTGAAGAAATTCACTTATTTTTTACATTAACAAACTTTTCACTACAAATGTTAAGTACTGGACAGGACTGAGAGAGCTAGAATGGAAAGAATATTCTCATACAACATAACAAATACAAACAGTAAAGGGAACTTGCAGAACAGAGTGCATATTTTTCACAGAACTGACATTAACTGTAGCACTCTCAGATTCATATTTGTAACCTACATATTCATTGGAAGCAGGTCAGGGGAAGAAATATATATATAAAAAAAAGGTATCGTACCTGGAATATGTGCTCACTCCTGCTTGAATAAGTGTAGGCATGACAGCTATAAATAAACCAAGCTGCACATCCTGCATGACCAACATGCCAAGCAGCACACTGCTGTAGTCAATATCCCCTGTACGCCAACAAAGCAGTCACAGAAACATTCATCAGAATGAATGAATGATTGCAGTGCTCAGAAATCTACAAGTGTCTTAATCAAAGGGAGGTTAAGTATAGTTCTCAATGGGGTGAGGTCATTCAAAGTATTCGGTTGGGTTTTGTTCCCCACTAGTAAGTAAATTGAAAAATAAATCTATTTTAAAAATATTAATAAAATATTCATATAAAGCTACTGTTACAAAATAAAACCAGAGACTTTGCATAGCAGTTAAGCACTACTTATGCATTTACTGGAACTCCTTTACTGAAAACATACTGTCTTTAGAATAACAAGACTCATGTTAAGAGCCAGCATGTGTAAAATACACACTTTGAATGTAGGCATTGGCATATGAATATTCTAGGGGGTGGGGAGAACTTTAATGCGGTGTGTATGAGAGAGGTTTAAGTGCAAGAAAGCAGGGTGGCAACACATTTGAAAGGAAACATGTAGTGGTCTTTGAGAAGTTAGCAATAGGGAGCTGTTAGCTATGGAGAACTACCTGAGCTGGTCTTAGTTTGCTGAAGAAGGCCATGAACTATTTGAGCTAGCCTTTCTGCCCTGATGACAACCCTGGTAACCTCTTAAAAAAACTGACAAAGTCAATTTCTTTCAATCTGACTGTAGATATACAGTGTAGGTGTAGTAGTCCCTATTTTAAATAAATCAATCATACTTACCTTCTTTATCACCTCGAACACTACCTGCAAGAAATCTTGACACCAATGGCGTGCTTGATAAAGATAAACAAGTGGAAATGAAGACACTTTGTGTTGGTCTAATTCGGAGCAAGTGTCCCCAGAGTAAACCAAAGGCAATCATCAGAACTGTCATGTAGCAGGGCCCTTGCAAGGATATTTTCCATACCTCGGGAAGAAAACAAGTTCTAATTGTCAAGTCTGATGACATTTTTTCCATTGATAAGTTACAATGAACTTCAGTGCAAATAAGCAGTTAAAGATGCACAATTTGGTGCTGCAGTGCTGGGCAAGGGAAGTAACAGCCTGTCACCTTATACATTCTAAAACTCTCAAATTATTATGCCTAGTAGATAATATTTTATGCCAGAAGGTTCCTTATCAGAAGTTAGGTAAGTTTCCCAGAGCTCAGAGAAAAATTAAAGGCCAAAGGTTCAGTATGGGTTGAAATATATTAAATTCATCAAATGGAAGACCAGTTATTCAATGGGATTCCAGGGTGGGGAAAAAACTGGAGTGGCAGAGACCATCATCAAGACCAGCACCACACTCTATGCTAATAAGCATACAATTCTGAGGTAACAATTTACACACTACAGCTCAGGAACCCTTGAATTACTGATTTTTATCTCTGACTAGAAACAGCACATTAAACTGAAAGCTCATAAATTTTAAAACATTTCAATTAAAGCTTTTATAGTCTCATGAACTCAAACCCATCAGTTTAGGAACAAATCATAGTGCAAATGTTTGCATACATACATATATGCAGTCTATTTTGCAGCAGTATTTTCCACTATTAAAATTCTAGCTAGTTTGGGAGATAATTTTTTTTTAATTAATTTTTTTTTTCCTTTCAGATCAAGAAAAGCTGGTACCTTTTTGCTGAAACCTGATGGCCACATCATGTAATATTCCAGATTGTTCTAACATACTTGCAGAATCAGTTTATTAGCCAGTACAGCACATATCAAGTCAGTATGCAGTACTTCACAAACTGACATTTTATTTGTTTGGGTTTTTTTTTAGTAACAGGACTGGCAAACATGACTGGACACTTGATAACAGCAACTGCATATTATTGCTTGTTAAAATAAAGCAGAGATTGATTGCCACAAATTGTGTGAGATTTTTCTAGTAATCAAACTGGTTCACTAAAATGAAGAGAAATAGCAAAGGTTGTTGCCTTTTTTTTTTTTTTTTTTCTTTTGAGACACTGAATAAATAATGCATTCTGTTCTTTCCAAAGGAGTTAAAGAGAAGCAGCAAATGTCATATTTCTCTTTTCAAAAATGCACAAAGTTACACCAACATATTAAAGGGAGTATAACATAACTTGGACATTAGTGATTAAACCCTGTAATGTAGGGGTATTAAACAAAAATACCTTTCTTAATCTTTCAGGAGAAAATTCCAGACCAACTAGAAAGAGAGTGAAGAATACACCAAACTCTCCTAATGTCTCCACCTGTACAATAGACTTTTAGAAAAATAAAATAAAAATCAGTGCACAGCAGTCTATTTCTAATACATATTACAAGTCCATTTGCTAAACAAATTGTTTCTCATTGTTTCCATAGGTTGTTACTTGCTGGTCATAACATCAGAAGTTCCCTCAGTATCTTTAGGGTTGAAATATTTTTCCCCCATCACCTGGCTGCTACTGGATAATCTGGTTGGACAGTGCTAGTCACCCAAATTTCACATGTGTGTTGGTCTAGGTAAGCTTGCTTGCCTGTTGAAAATAAACAGGTTACATTTTATACATATCCTATTAAACCCCCAAGGCTTGCATTCCAGAAGTTACTTCTAGCCAGTTATTTTATTGGTCTGTTGGTATAATCATTCTGCTAGACTGTAGTTGCTATTCTGCTCTTCATCTTACAGACCCCATGCTTCCATCTCTCAGACCAGTACAACTACCAGCCTTTCCACTTTAGAGACAAGGCTGCAAGAGCAAGAAAAGTAGTTGCCTTCCTTGTCACAACAGAAAAGCCTACCATTTATTTTCTATGTATTTACAGTCCGGAGCAGAAGAGGACATGGTCTATCACCAGTCGTAGAGAAGTGGGGATGGAAACCATCTTCCCTGACAGATTACAATCTGTCTGCCTTCTCAGTTCCTCTGACATTCAACTCTTTTTGTAAGAGACAAAAGGAGAGAGTACACACAAAAGCCCCAAGTCAACATGAACATTACACAGACAAATAACATTTAATCACAGCTCCACAAGAAACCAGGGGCTCACTAAGAAACTGTCATAAAGAAACCTCTCTTATGTCTGTTTTGACCACATCATCCTCCTCTGTGTCTCTGAACATTCATTGTTGAATCTCTTTTTAATGCCAAGCTTACAGACTTGTTTCTCAGTCTAAGCAGTCAAGCTTTCCAGACCTTCTCAACCCAGAAGCTCTGCATGACAAAAGTTATTTCACCTCAATTTTAGAATATGAAAATTTGGAAGTGCAGTATTTGCCTTCTTTTCCAACACAAGATGGACAAAATCCTACGATTTCCTACTTGCTTTTGAGCCCAACAGTCATTTTCAACAAAAGTTCATTTAAGAGCAGAGGTTGCAAAGAAGTAAGTTCCAAGCAGTTACACAAATATCAATGTAATGGACACATGTAACTTAAGCAGACATTACCATGCAGCCTTGCCATGTGTTCTTGTTTTGCCTGCTGGCTAAACAATCTGTTAATGCACACCAGACCACTAATCAAAACATGCAATGTCTAGCCAACCACAGCCCATGGTTTCACATGAGCTAGTAATCAGAGTACACATGATAAAGCTAAAGAGGTTCAAGAGACTTCAGGAATGTGGGCAGGGTACTGGAAAAGAACTAGGGTCACTGGGATGGGTGAAAGAGCTACAGAAATGCAAAATAACTCTCTAGGAAGCCAAGCTATGCTACTCAGGGAACTACTTGTTTTAAATACTTCCTCTGCTGTCAACACTGACTTTTTGCAATTTTCTGAATATTTGATGTCATTAAAATAATTTGGTTCTTAAATGTGGTGCTTTGTGGTTAAATACAAAAAAAGAAAAGGAAAGAAAATCAAACAAACAAAACCAAACAAACAAAAAAACCTCAAACAAACAAAAACACACCCACAAACAATAAAATCCCACAACACACAACCTTCAGCTTTTGCTTTCAACAACTGCTTATGTCATTACTACATAAGAGAAAAAAAAATTTGAAAACAAAGTGATTCAAAGACAAAATTTTAAGGCCTCATTTTGCAAAGGTCCACGTTTGGGGATTTTTATTTGAAATACATAGGAAGTTGGCAATACCATATTATTTTAAAACTGCTTTTAAAGATTTCAAAAGCATAGCAAATCAGTCAAGAAGCAACTTGTACACTTACCTTTATACTATTTAGTCCTGATGGTCCTAAGAGTACTCCACAGATGATATAGCCAAACATGGTTGGCAGTCCTATTGTCGTGCATAACCAGCCACATGGCAAAGACAACATTCCTATTGTCACAATATCCTAAATATGTGAGATTTACAAAGGTGTTAATATAAAGGAGACAAATCTGTTATGAAATTAAAGACTATTATCTTCCTACAGATAAATAGTGTTGTAAAATTAAGTGTAAAATACTGCCTGTGAAAAAAATAAACCAAACACAACTTCAGTAATCTAACTTGACCACTTTGTTCTAGGTGTAAGCACTGCACTTTTGCAGATGAGGTACTGACCTTATGTAACTGGTAGCTTGGGGGACTCTTGATCAATTTATTAAATATTTCAATTAGTGTAGGAAGTAGATTGTTTCCCGGGGAATTGTGTAGGAAACGACACTTCGCATTAAAGCAAATGGTGAAACTGATCCATTTGGATTCGGGGGGGGGGGGGTGTTTTTGGGGGGGGATTTTTGTTTGGTTGGGTTTGGTTTTTGTTTTTGTTTTGTTTGTTTTTATGTTGTTGTTTTGGGGTTTTGGTTTGGTTTCTTTTTTGTTGGTGTTGTTTTTATGCTTCATGAAGCATAAATACAATAAAAACCACACCTATGTATTTTCCAGCATCCCTTTTTTAATCACAAGACATAAACAGATAAATTCTCTGTAGTGCCAACAGGTAAGTGGCTTATCAGGCACAGCAGTAGCTTGTTTTAACACCATGCAGTCTGAGACAAGGAGTGGTGCCCTAAAGGTGCAACAAGTTACATCAAATAAAACCAGAGAGGATTTGGGCGGCATCACAATCAATCTTGTGAAGATTATACAAGGAGTAGGGAACACATTGGCCAGGCCACCAGTAGATGTGAAAATCATGAATGCTACAGCAATTTTAGAGGGACAAATGCTGAAACTATATTCAATCCAACCAAGCAGTACTGGCATACAAATGGGTGGGACTAAATCTTACCAAAACAAGTGACAAGAGTGCCCCTAAAATTATTACCTTTATGAAATGATGATCAGCACGAGGAATGGTTGAATCTCTGGGCTTGGTAAGGATATACTGATTGTTCTGGGAATCAATAAGCATACTGAGACCCAAATCATCCTCTACTTCTCTCTTTGAAGCATTTCTTTTGGAGTTGGCTTCATCTTCTTCCACCCTTAACACTGCTTCAAAATTTACACCTCTTACCTGTAAGAAAAAGAAAGCAAACAACAACAACAAGGTGGTGGTCAACAAAGCATACTGTAAAAAGGGAAAGACTATTAGCTGCGCTTGGAGTTGCTCCAGAATTTGTTCGTGCTAAGAATATTGCAGTTTCTTCTTAGAGAATTCATTATCAAGACAGTCTCTTTATTTTTTGATAAAGTCTCTATCAAAACTTGATGTCCATAAGTAAGGATGCTATAATCTGCTCTATGTTTTAAAAATGTAGAGGTTTTCCAGATCTCTTTAGCCAAGTTGTCCAACCAAAAAAATACAGAGAGCATTTTGAAGCCATAAAATTTCAATTCAGTATTTTCTATTGCATCTAATGTGAATTATTATTTTGGTTTTTTTAGAAAAGCTTTACCACATTTAGAACACAAAAGTTTGGACTGAAGTGTAACATTTAATTCCCGGAAACAAAACCAATTAGAGATTACCAAGTGGTGATCAGATCATAAAAATCTGAAATAATGACTGCATTTCAAGTCAAGAAAAAGTCACTCCTGTAAATTTGAAGGAGAGGGTAAGAACTACTTCTACCTAGCTCTGTCTTCAGTGCCTGTAACTACAAAGTGGAAGACACGAGGATGATTTTATTAGTCGCTGTATTTTAAATAACGTAGATCTTAACAATATCCAGAAACAGTTAAGGTTCTTACTTTTAAATTCCAGTAAAGAGAGCAGGCTGTTGTCATTCCAGCAACTGACTACAACCTATTCAATTTTTCTGGATTGCTGTGTTTTGCCCAAGCAACTTCACAGCATCATGAAGAAATGCATTCACATGAGCCATCTGTAAAACAGCCTATTTTTCTTTGCCAATTCCCTAGCATGTTTCCCCAAACTGTTCAGATAAATATTGCATTTTCAAAATCTCACTTTTGACCTGCATTCGTTTTACCCTTTTCTTCCACTCTTTACATTTGTAACTAAATATTTTTGTTGTGGGAATGACCTCTCCCCCTGGTTTTGTACATCAATGATGGGCCTCTAAAGAAGGGGATGTCACTAAGAATCAGATAATTTGTTTCAGACAGAGGAAAAAAGTATGTCAATTGCAGAGTTATTTAGAAGCATAAAATAGCTGCTTCAAACATCGGCATCTTTAGCTGTTGGAGCAAGAGGGTCATGACCATTTTCTTTTTATGCATTGTGAAAGTTGCCTTCTCATCCGTTTTTTTTTGCCCCCAACTTGTCTTTTTATGTGTTTTGCCTTTACTTCCCTAAAGTCTCCACTTACCAGGCTATTTTACATTCCAGAAAGAGGTGTCCATTGCCAAGTCTAAGAGACCAAATCATGCTTTCATGTTTCCACAGATGATGGGAGAAAGCAGGAGCAGCTGCATGCCACATACATGCAAATTATTCTCACAGTATTGGAGCAAAGAAGAAAGGCTTCCTTACAGTCAGCAAACATGAAGAACTATTTCTAATCAGAATACACAGTAAGTGTTAAATCCTACTGGTTTTCTGTTGTCTTTACTCCCAATCCCCTTTCCCACACTCTCATTGCCACTCCATGGATGCCAGAGCAGAGCTTAGAGCCTACTGTTAAACGATGGCACCACAATATAAAACAGGCCTCACGCCGACTTTCACACTGCAATGATTTCACTAGTCCGTGCAGGGTCCCCATCCTGCAGATGAGTATTACTTTGCCTAAAACTCAAAATGCTCATAAGCCAACATCTGTTCTAGTATCTTCTCAGGAATTTAATGTTGTGACATCAGCTAGAGTGTTCACTAAGCAAAATTAATTTCTAAAATACATCAGCAGTGAAGTAGGTACTATGAAGCTCCAGAACTCCAAACTCCTATAGAGTTTGTGATGTGCTCCTTTGTATTTGGTAGTTTGTGTGTCTGGAATTTAACCAAACTTCTCTGCATCAAAATTTAAAATGTAGCAAATATCATACAAAAGCAATGCAATTGGGTTCTAGTGGAGTTCACAGTCTAGGTCAGAAACAATATTAGGAAAAAAAAAAGTATTTATAAAATTAAGACAATTATTAAAAAACCTGTGGGTTTGGTTTTTTTCCCCCCTGTGTAATAAATATATTGTGTGTATGGTCCATTTTTACTTTTACAAAAGAAAAGGGAACTGACACAAGGCAGTCTGTGCTAGAAGAGCAAGACTAGATGACACAGATTCAGGTGAGCTTTTAAATACTAATAAATGTGAGGATATAATGAGAAAAAAACCCAGCTATTTTCAGGAGTTTATTTCCTAAAACGGCAATTTCTGGAAAGCAGGTTGTACATAACAGAATATAGCGAGCAAATACTCTTGTCCTGCATTAAGGGGGTTAGCTCAGATTGTTTTCTTGTTTATATCCCCTCAAGGAAAAAAAAAAAAAAAAGTGCGTTGGTATTTTGGCAATTAACAGCTGTAGCAGTAAAAACCTCACTGCTGGTGCCTAAAACGTGCCGTTATACCCCAGCGTAACAGGAGAGGGCACTCCAGCCAGCTCATCCCTTCCCCGCTGCGCGTCCTGCTCGGTAGGCTTCCCTCTGGGTACAAGTGCTGCGATCTGGTGCATACTAAATAAAAAGTTGCTTTTACTTTCTCTCAGTATGAGTACAGAAACCGGCTTGACTCTCTATTACAGAAGAGCTGATTAAGTGCTTAACAGAAGTCAAGAGCTGTGCCCACCTCAGAAGTTAACCTGCAATTACAAAAACCTTTCAAGAGCAAAATCCAAATAAAATTGCAAATCATATTTACGCAAACAGCACCAAGTTAGAGTCAGTCACTGAGGACAGCATAACGGGACTCTAGAATAAACCAACATATTCCCAGCTCCAAATACACACAGCCTTACCTGAGTGGTACTGTCCATCACAGAATTGTCAGGGTCGGAAGAGACCTTAAAGATCATCTGGTTCCAATCCCCTGCCAATGGCAGGGACACCTCCCACTAGAGCAGGTCGCTCAGAGCCCCATCCAGCCTGGTCTTAAAAACTTCCAAGGATGGGGCCTCCACCACCTCTCTGGGCAACCTGTTCC
>JANIJG010001015.1:31568-47998 GCA_024611175.1 Megaceryle torquata | reverse complement strand
CCCCTTTGGGGAGGGAGGGGGGTTAACAGAGAGCATCTGTTAGGTCTAAGGGGCTGCCCTGACCCTAAACCATGACAGTGAATCTCCATCCTTGGGATTCTAAGGAAAAGGATTTAAATTACAATCAAGCTCCCCACACTGCCTTCACTGAACCCTGACAGGTGAAGCCAGACTGGTTGCCAAAATAAGACACCTTTGGAGCTGTTCAGTAACTTGCCCAGAATACTTCAGGAGGACAGACAAGAAATGAAAATAATTCAGGTAAAACATTGGATCATCACAGGTGAAAAGGACACCTAACACATAGACACACTTGGTGGTTATTATTAAGAATGAGTTTTGTATGGAAGAATCCTTTGACAGCTAATTCAAAGCAGACCGTTTATTTCACCTCCTCAGCTCACTGCAGGATGTTTCTTTTTTTTTTTTTTCCTGCACAGACAAGCCTCTGTAACAGAGATCACTAAATATTTCTGACATACACTGGTACATATAACTAGAGGATATGTTGACAGGCAGAAACAATTTAATTTCAGTCAGGTTTCATTTATAAATCCTCAGCCCCTGACCTTCAAGAAAAGCTTGGCTATGGTGAGTGCAGAAAGCACATCTGTCATCATGCTGGGAAAAAAAAAGGAGACACAAAAATGGGAGCATGTCCATTTTGAAAATTAGCTGTTTGTACTTTTTACTCTGCTTTTAATAAGCTTCTGATTAAACAAGATCTTCAAGGTGTTCCAAATACAGTTACTTCTCCAGCTTAAGACAATTTGGTATCTGTTCACTCAAGAAAAAAATGATGTGTTTAAATCAGAAAATCTGCATTAATATCAATGTCAAACAGGAAAGGAATTTGGGAGACAGACTATGTGGCGGTTTTAAGAAACATTTAAAGATGCGCTTAAACCAAAAGATAGCCCATTTTTGTCATCATCCAGTTTCAAATGACAAAAAGAAGTGATGATCCTAGCTTTTTCCAGTGTGGGAAAGATCCAGCAAATACTGTGACCTGACTGAATATCCCGGGTCTCCTCCACCTTAACTGTCACTCCAACAGAGTTCCCTGGTGGCCTCCATCAAGTCATTTCTCTTGCCTGACCATATTTTCCTATCTATAGAATTAGGATTATACTGACTCATATAGGATTTGTGATGGGAAAAAGATTTATTTTATCTACTAAAACATGACTTAGAGATTCTAGTTGTAGTTAAAGGCCCAGGGTGCGCAGCAGCAGCAGCGAAATGCAGGATCTGATGCATTAGGAGCTTGCAGTTTAATTGTCTGGGGCTGACCCAGTAAAGGAAAGCAGCGCTTGAATTTCTACATGGTGAACAGATGTTCTGATGAATTACTCTTTTATTTATATTTTATCTGTATGTTTTACTTTATTTTTCCATTCATCCATCTTAAAGCCTATTGAATAATTTATGAATCTGTTCAATGAACAATTCATATGATGAATGTTGGACTTTTTTCCTCATATAAATATGCCCATTTTGTTCCACTCTGTAAACTGTCAATTGCTGACAGAAAATGTTGATGGCAGGGACTTACTCTATGGCTCAGGCTTCCCAAACAAGACAGATATGCCAGGTACATAAGGTCACCTTAAAGATGTGGAAGAACTTCTGCCTGTAGCATTCCTGCTGCTCTCAAGACCTGTGCCGAGTCTTCTGATTTTCTGGAGAGAATTATTAACATCTTCATGTCAAGTGAAACTTGATAAATCTCCACTGTCGGTCTCTGTTCTTCAGAGTTTTCAGTTTTTAATGCCAATTCAATTCCCTGAGACTGACTAGAGGTTCTTCAACTTGAAGGAGTCCTGATAGCCTCCATGCAGCACAGGAGGGCTGTAGATAAAACCTGTGCTGACTACTCAAGGTTGCCCAAGTCTGTGTCCAGTTGGGTGTTGAATGTCTCTGGACGACTTCTGAGAGCCATAGCATTGCCACTGTTCATTGCAAAACTGTTCATTGCAAAACTCCTGATCATTGGACCACCTCTGAGCAGCAGACTGGACTTGATGACCATCAAAGGTTCCTACCAGCGCAAATTATTTTATAAGACCTTGACAGCTGGAACCATAATACTAGCAAAGATGTCTCTGATTTAGAAGAGCTTTCACAGCTACAAAGAAACACTTAAAACACTGGCTCTTTGGCCCATGGATCAACCTAGAACTAAGTTCAGAGAAAGGGAAAAATGCTCATCTACAAGTCATCAAGGGGCTGCAGAGGATGCTCCAGAAGAAGCTTAGGGGTGTCTGAGGCATATTGACTCTCTGGATGGAGATAGTGTCCTGGAGTATGGATCAGCCTATGGCTCTGTCTTGAGGAGATCTCCATCTAGAGAGGGCCTGGGAGTCCAGAGTAAAGTTCAGCTGGGCATTCATGTCAGGGAACAGCTCAAGGCTGAGACAATAAGAGAGGCCAGAGCTACAGCCTGGTTGCGAGAATGCCAGGAATCAACAGAGATCATTTCTGCAAGCAATAGTGTTTCAGGAGTAGCTGACCTTTTAAAGGATTTGAGATCCAGTTCAGAGAAGCACTTAGGAAAAGTCATTCATGCACAAGATCCATCATTAAGACAATTACTACAAGTCCTCAGTGGCTAGGAAATGCACTGCCAAAATCTGAGAGAAGACAAAAGTTTTCTGTTGCTGGCAATTTATAAGTCAAGTTAATGAACACAGGTGTTTGTTTTAACTTAAGGATCCCAAACTGGCTGATAAAATTCCTGAAGGTTTCAAAAATTTCTACAGATCATATTTAAAAAAAACTCCAACCTTAAGAAATCATATGCATTTAAGACATAAAAGGAAATCTTACCTGAAAAGATCAATGCTTACAAATTAACTAATTAATAATTTAATGCTGTTTGTGGAATAGACGTTTGAGTCTGTGATATGTGTGCCCTATAGTTATGTGCTCACACACTAGCTTTCAAACACCAAGAGCTATGCATCCTTACACTTCTTTTAGCGTGGCTGTGTGTAAGACAGACATACTTTCCACACCTCACAGCTTGCTACTACACCACTTAGTTGCCTTTTTCATTTTCTTCTCTCTGCTCCTGCTCAACTCAATTAGCAGCTATGACTGAACAAAATTTAACAGGGACCAAGAAGCCTCAAGTAAAAGGCATGAATATGCCTTTAGAAAAGAAAAATGGGAAGACCACCAGAGGATCTAATGAGATATACAAATAAAAAAAAATAGGTCAGTATTTTATTGAATTGCAATGGAACATCTAGGACATTAGTATCTGCCCAAGCTGATAGCTTGCTTTCTTAAATTCCTCACCAGAATAACAAAGTGGTGTCAAACATCAAAGGACATTTGGTTGCCTTGTTATTAAGCAACTAGGACCTTTTTTAGGAGTCAGGTAAGACTGAGTTGCCAGATAAGAAGTGAAGAAATTCTTTCATTGCCATCAACTATTACTACTGCCAACAAGTTGAAAAATGCATTAGCTGGTCACTATTTTCACATCACTTTAGGATATCTGAAGGATGGGATAAAAATCACATCAGAGCACTGCAAGAGATACAAATATTTGCATGTAGGTTTCATTACTTAATATACAAGTTTTTCAGTCTAACTGAACCAGGATCAAAACAGCATCTCAACTTTTCTAGCAATCAAAATTTTTAAGAACAGAACTGAAAGAAATATCAACTTCTATTCTCTCCTCCCTCATTCTTTCCATCTATTTTTCTGTTATCAAGTCTAATTTTTCCTCTTTTCATGTTGCTACTGCGAGAGAAAGAAAGAAAAGCAAACGTGAAGGGAATAAAGCAAAAATGAAACTCTCTTCCTGCACATAAGAACAAAACAATTCCTGTGGCTTTAAACAACAATTATGATTCAGTGAGGAACTCAATTCCACTTTAATCTGGTGAAAACTGAATTTTCTGGTTATCTTTCATGCAGCTATAATGCTTTGCAGTGAGGATTTCAATCAAACAGAAGTAGAAAAAAAGAAGTAGCTTCAATAAGAGTTTTTTTCCTGACAGCTCCCAAAGGCTGCTGGAGTGTCTGAAAAAAGCTGCTGTCCACTGAAGGGATGCTGATGGCTCTTACTGTACTTGCCTTTTAGCTCTTGCATCTCTGAAATTCTCCTGAGCTCATCCAAATCACAGAACCCAAATTTGTATCTCCATTTTCTCAGCAGAATAATACCAAAATGTAGGGAAACCACTGGAAAGCTAACATAAAACTGACTATTACTGAAATAAATTTATAAAATGTATAGTTTCTACTTGGGTATTCCATTTTCAAAAGAACAAAAATATGCCAAGCCCAACCAACACAGCTCAACCCACAGGCACAGCCAGCAGCAGAATAAACCTCCCCCAGCAACACGACTGGGTTATGTACATCTATATATACAAAACCACGCGGGGTTATGAGGTCAATTACCCCCTCAACTCATGCTTTCCAGCTCTGTTTTCTCTTGCCTTAAGATGCCCATTGTTCTGTCCACAGTAATATAGGCAGCAAAAGGAAGACCAAAAAATTCAGTGGCCTGAAAATTGGGGCCCAGCAAGTGCCTCAAAGCCCCATGGTACCCCTGTAAAGCTGCCAAGCCTGATGGAGATCTGACTTCAGGATACGATACAGTTTTTAGGAAAAGCAGTACTATTTATTGCTCAGTTAGTAGCATCGGGAACACAATGGTGGCATTGATCAGAAAATAAGCAGAGATTTTAGGATCTCCTTACAAGAGGTTTAAGATAAATCTCTCTAATTATACAGAGGTTAACGATGCTCTCAAATTTTAAAAAATTTACAGCTCTCTCTAACAGGCATTTGGAACCACATGGCCAAATGAAACCACAGCTGGCAGACACTGAATCTCCACAAAGGTGTTGTCCCCTTTTTTGGTAGCCAGCAATTTTGGCAAGCCCCAAATAAAGGTTAATCTAACCTTTCTGAAAAATCACTTTATATTCTGAAAGAAGCATCAAGATTAGAAGCAAAAACAGATGCCTGTTCTCTCATGACAACAATTTCCAATCATCCTGCAAGAAGTTCATTTTCATCTGAGGAATTTTTGCAAAGCAAACACCCACCTTGAATCAAAGCCTGTCTCTCCCTGAAGCCCTTCCAGTTATGTGGCTACCACGACACTAGGAGAAACCCCTTTGTCCAACACCAGCAGAAAGGCCATGTCTGCAGCACAGTGAAGTGCTCCAGCAGCAGTGTTGCCCCAGATCACTGCTCCTCTGCATGGGTCTCCCTTTCCCTCTCAAGCAGCTGCTACTGAATTCACCTGACACAAACCCAGGCCATTTGGTTGACTTTTCTTCTGCCTCTTCCAACACACCAATTTGTGATGGAAGCTATAATCAGATGGATTCAAGCCTGCCATAAGAGCTCCATCACACAATCTCCTTTGCCCTGGTGAAAATCCCAAATCATGATGTTGAAAACGAACAGGCACCTTCTCTGAAAGGTACAACAAACCTGAGGGAATGAATGACTCAGTAGCTTATCTCACACTGCAGACATATTCATTTAATCCTCTTGCTTAACATGAGAAACAGCAAACCTCGTGCAGATATAGAGTGATGATCAGTAATTTCTTGAACAGGCCTAAGAATAACAATCTGTTGAGTAAAATGATGTAGCATCCCAAGGGTTAATGCCATCTAGGAAGGGATGCAGTGGAAACCTTTGGAGAAGTTAGCTCAGTAATTATATAACTCAAGCTGGGTGAAAGCCAGTAATAGAGCTAGCGGACATGTCACCACTTCCCCATGGGTCACCTACTAGCAAAACGTCTTTATGCTTATGAATGTGGTAAGATAGAACCCACAGCAGGCCTGGAGTCTTTACTGTTCCCAGACATTATGGTAGTGAGAAAAACAAAAAGTCATTACTTTGAAAGTGTTTTCTTGACCTGCACTAGAGCTTCTCATTTTAATGTTTATCCATGGGCAAGGGATGACTGAACAGAGAAATAATTTAATGAGGGAAAAAAAAAATAAAAAAGAGAGAGAGAAATAATTTAATAAGAAAAAGAAAATACTTTTTGGCAGCGCTTCTGGGTACCTGGTAGCTTGTCTCTTTTAAAAGCAGAGAAGTGAATTTCTAGGAAAGATCAGGAGGGCTGACCAGGAAGGATGGAGATGCTGCCGTTCCCCGCCATCACGAGCGCCCCACCGCCGCGGAGGGCGTGGAGAGCGCGGGGCCGCGGGGGGGAGCGTTCCGGCTTCGCCAGCTCCCCCGACTCCGGGCCCGCCGAGCGGCGCGGCGGGAGGGCAGCCGACAGGCGGCGCCCTTGGGCCGCGACGGCCGCTCCCCGAACGCCGCTTCTTCGGCCCGGGGCGGGCGGGGAGCGGCGCCGGCGGCTGCTGGTGCTGCGCCCCGGGGCGGGAAGACGAATCTTCCCCTTCCTTACGTGCCCTAGGACGGGAATTAAGTTTTCTCCTTCCATCCTTTCAGAAGCCCGAAAAAATATTATTTACTAAAAAACCCCAAACAAATCAGTTCTTTAAACATTCCTTAAAAACAAGCAAACAAAAAAACACCACCAACAGCCAAACAAACAAAAAACAACAAACCAAACAAAAACCCCCAAATCCAAATACTCAAAAGGGCCACAAAAGGGGCTAGAACACCTCCTCGGATGAAGACAAGCTGAGAGAGTTGGGGTTGTTCAACCTGGAGAAGAGAAGGCTGCCGGCAGGTCTTATTCCAACCTTTCAGTACTTACAGGGGGCTATCAGAAAGACTGGGACAGACTTCTTAGCAGGGCCTGTTGCAACAGGACAAGGGGTGATGGTTTTAAAAAGACAAGAGGGGAGATTTAGACTAGAGGTGAGGAGGAAATTTTTTACAATGAGGGTGGTGAAACACAGAACAGGTTGCCCAGAGAGGTGGTAGAAGCCCCATTCCTGGAGACATTCCAGGTCAGGTTGGATGGGGCAGGTCTGAGCAACCTGCTGTAGTTGCAGATGTCCCTGCTCAGTGCAGAGGAGCTGGACTAGATGACCTTTAAATGTCTGTTCCCACCCAAAGCATTCTATGAAATGACCCCACAGCAGAGGAGAAATGCTGCACACTTTGCCTAACTCTGAAGCTGATCCTCACCATCTGTGATGGTTCTGCTTTGAGGCCACCATCTTCACAGCACCCAAATCCAGAACTGCATTTCCCACATTAATCAGCCCTGAAAGGCAGTAAGGAAATCCCCAAACTGGCATCACCAACAAGTGAATTTTAAAATACCCAAGGGCAAGTGAAGGGTGATTAAAGCCCATTTCCCCAGCAGCACAGAGCACCCTTATCCTGCCTTCTAGGCTGACCTTGAGGCTTCAATATCTAAAGGAGTGTGGAGGCTTTTCCCACTCAGTCAGTACACCTCACAAGGAAAGGCTGTGAACTCATCTCTCAGAGAGGCACTGTTTTGGGTTCTTTTTTTTTAGCAGCAAAAAGAACCATAAACTTTTTCTGGCCAAGACTGCAATGATACAGAAGGCTCAGGCTGCCAACTCAAAGCCTGGCAGGTATCATCCTACCAAGCTGCAGACATGAGCTTACCCTGCTTGCAGCCCAGGCTGGTGAGACACACATGGCTCCTGTGTCAGAAATAGCTATAGCACCTGTTTTCTGCTAAAGCAGCTGTGCTGGTAGTCCTCTTCCATGTCCTGGACTGGTATTCTGGCTTGAAGGGTTTGAAGATTTTTAGAAGCACTTAGTGAGTAAGGTGAGCCTCCAAAAACACACAGCCTTGCTGCCTCTCAATGCTTATAAACCACTTAAAGGCAAGCTATATGTTCACATCCCTTTGTCCACTTCAAATGCAGCTCTGTGTGTTTGTAGGCATGCTGGATGGTGTGGTTTTGGGGTGCAGCTAGCAACAACTCCATCCCAAAAGCACCCTGAGCTGGATTGCTGTGATAGCATGGTGCTGCTGATACGTGAGATGGGACCTGCACGTTCACATGAAGGATGAACAAGAAGGACCAGTAAAACTTGTGTGGGTCATGATGACAGCCTGTCCCACGCTCCCAGTACCTTTCCAGTTAGAGCAGGGAATAAACACAACACCCAGCTGCAACACAACACACCCAGGAGAACACACCTTCTCAAAGGGCCCCTTTGCATTGATCCACATTAAAAATAAAAGGATATTATTTAAACAGCAGGTTCTGACACTGAGGTTTTGCTGGTGATCAGCAGCACCTTCACCCTAACCAAGAACGGAAAAGTCTTGCCTCCAACCTCAGTGGCTGCTTCAGAGAAAACTCCAAGATAGGCAGCCAAGAATTTGCAAGCTTACGTGGGAGCTTCCCTCCTGACCCACCGCTGGAAGATGGCTGAGCCTTGATGCTGCAGCATTTACCTTTGTCATGCTCGTTCCTAATTCTACCAGGCTCTTCCCAATCTGCAGAGGCTACAACTGTAGCACAGAGCCCTCCTGTGCTCCAGATGCAAAGGGCATTGCTGCAGACAGGGATAAATGTACCCCTTGCCGTGGCACTGCTCTGCCTTCCACTCTGCCAGCCTGAGAAACAGCAGGACCCTCCCTAAAATCTCTGTCCTCGACAAAAAAAGCTCTCTCTCCCCGTCCATTTCTCTCATCTCTGACACGAATGAACTGACGCAGTTCTTACAGCCAGGAAGCACAATGCTCCCAGCATGATGTTTTATGGCAGAACAAGAGCTAGTTACACAGGGCAGAGTTCTCAGTTCTGTGCCCGCTTGGTTCCCTTCCCAGACTTACAGAAACCACCAGTTTTACAGCGGTAGCAAGAGCAGTAAACTGAAGAGGCACAGCATGCCAAGCAGACACAGGGTTTGTCTTGATTCTCTGGCTTCCTAGTGCCACACGTGTGCTATTTTGAGAAATCCCTTAAAATTGGCTGCTTCCAAATAACCCATATATATCACTGGCCCTGAAGATGACACGTGATGAAACGCCCTTACAAAACCAAACCTTATCTTTCAGCCTTAGCCGAGCATCCAAGAGTGCAGCAAAGCCAACACAAACACACTGCTGCTCTCTCCTGAATACCTACGTGGTTTGAAAATCTTCATTGTTACTCTATCCCAGAAAATGATTCATTCCCCCTAGGGGCTGTGACTTGCCTCCGCACATTTCGCAAGGCTGCCTGGCTTTATAATAGTTCAGTTGCACACGGGGACTCCCAGCACATTTCTCAGCTAGTTTACGGGCGAGGAGGCGTCGGCTAATCCTTCTAATGATGATTTTCCTCTTGCAGCATTTCTTCTTGATGGCCATAGACTTATTACTTGCGATGACCCTCTCCTGCCTCTTTTATGCCTTTGTATGTATTTCCATCGCACTTTTGACCTGCTTCATTATCATCTTCTCCTTCGGCATTCTGGAGAGGAATACTGATGTGAAAGGGAGAGCAATTGTAATTCTCGTATCCAACAGCTCCATTGGGAGGATGTTTGCAAGGAACTTGGATAAAGCAGGCTTCAGGGTATCTGCTGCACACTGGCCTCCTCGAAGGGAGGGGACAGCCACGGAAGAAGAGTGCCCTTCAAGCACAGAGGTAGCCCAGCTCCACATGACTGAAGATGAGTATGAGAAGACAGTGAAAACCTTCATAGAAAGCCACTTATCCCTGAAAGGTAATTTTTAGGGCAGACTTGTGGATTGTGCCTGCAGTAGAAATCAAAATGCACAAGACTGTGAGATTGTTGTAGTCATCAGCAACTGGGGGAGGCAAGAATGCTTTAGGAAATGGTTTATAACACTGCATTATAACTTCATTGCATTTTGTAGTGCAAAACAAAAATTTTGCTTTTTCCAGGGGAAAGAGCCTGCTCTGGTGGCTGTGAAAAGCCCCAGTAGACCCCAGTCCCTGGAAGAAGGCAAGGTAGGCCAAGGAATGGGGGGGAGAAAGTCCCACCAAGGCACAGAGGGCTGGACTCAGCTCACCCTGAGAAAACACAGGGATGAACAAGGGGGAGTAGAGACTCGGACAGTGACTTTGAGATGAAGGAACGTGTCTGATTTTTCACCTCTTCCGGATTAAAAAAAAAAAAAAGAAGGCTGTCATGGCTTCTTGACTGCTGTGAGATTTGTAAGAAACAGTCAGGTCAGAGCTTTGGCTGGCAAGGTGGGACTGTCTCTCTGAACCACACTGCCATCATTTCTGCTGGGATATGGGATGGAGAGCAACATGCAGAGCTCACCTGGGACAGCGTGAAGCGAGTGTCCTACTGAGGGGATGGCTGCAAGCACTTCTGCTGCGGAATCTCCGTGGTTCTTTCTAGGTGCGAGGTAAAGGGTGCCAACAGGCAGGCTGGCTTACGCCCTTGTTGAATTAGCTCTGCTATCCAGGAGTCTCTGTCCTCACAGCCATTATTTTACACCTCTTGGGAGTGACAGAAAACTCAGCCTCAGTCATTAAGGCTATAACATCACTGCCCGCAGGGCTATGGGGTTACAAGAGAAGAGGCCAAGCCTCTCATGTCTCAGCAGCAATGCTCTCCCACTGCTTCTCCATACTGCCTCCTTCCTTCTCCAGCCTCTCCATCCCTCTCCTCCCTGCTCTACTCTCTGTGGTCTCTCTGAGGCTCTCTTTGGGGGTTTCTGCTTGCTCACGCTGAGCTGAGATCTTGAGAGCATCAACATCACACCATGAAAAATAACAAGACCCTTCGCACTGCTGCCCAGCACTGAAAGTTTTCTTTATGCTCCCAGGGTCTGCAGAGGAAGGACATTTTGGAAGTCAGAGCACACATCATGAAGCCTCCCCTACTGCAGACACCCTTCAGAGATGTGGAAGGGAACCCTAGTCAATATCTGCTGCTAGCTGCAGCCTTTCAGGACCCAATGGCACAGGTTATCTCACCTTTCTTTTCTCCTCAGAAGCATCCAGCAGACCAGAAAGGCCTGTGGTCAGACCCTGTGTGACTCTGCAGGGCCCAGGCTACAACCCCCCCATTTACTAGCAGCCTGCAGACTCCAGGAACAGGTGGCCTGCGCCCCAACAAACACTTTCAGACCAAACACTCAGCTACTTCCATGAGCATTTAGGCTAACTGACACTATTACAATTATTCTGGTAAAACTTACCTGCATGGACAAGGCCTCACAGCTCAACAAGCTGAGTATCACCTTATTCCTGCTCTGAAAACAAACAGCAGAGATTTTCTTAACCAGTAATGCTCCCTGGGAGCTGGTGATTTCTGTGGGCCTGGGCTGTTTTATTTAAATGAGGATCTGGCCCAGTGATATTTGTCTTTTTGGCTTTTGAATACTTTGATGACTGAGATAGTTAAGGGCTTTTGCATGGTTTGTTTTTTTAGTTTTGTTTGTTTGTTTGTTTTTGTTTGTTTGTTTGTATTTGTTTTTGACGGGGTACTCTATTGTAGGATCCGTGAGGTTTTACATTTAGGTTCTCCTGCACAGTATTCACATCACAGATGTGGATATTAAAATGTATTTGCCAAGTGCTGACCCAATTGCATGGCAGATCAAAGCACTGTGGCAGGGATGGGTGGAAACATAAAAAAAAAAGAAAAATTAAAAGAAAAACAAAGCTCACAGTTTTCTTGGACTTCTTTGTTAACAGTTTCAAGTGAATGCTGGTATTTATTCTGCAAGATTTGCTGTAATATTTTTGGCATGGGGTGGGTGGACACAAACACTTGCCACCAGCTGACTGATAATAAAACAATTTAAACCAAATCAAAAGACTACATTAGTAGGTTGCCCCCATGCAACATGCAGTTTAGTCAGCAGGATATGGACAAGGAGAGAAGGAGAGAGTTTGTGCTGTAGGAAAAAGACATGGCAGAACTATTATAGAACTTTCTCCGTTTAAAAATTTGTCTTACCTACTTTATGTGTATGCCATTTATGGTTTCCAAAGAAAGGAACTTCTGTGCTAGTTTGTAGTTATTTTTTTTTCCTAAAAATTTGTCCCCATACAAAATTTTTACCATTATATCTTTGCTAGTGTAAGTAAAATGATACTTGATATAAACATAGTTTTTGAAATGCATCCTAAATGCCTTTCAAAGTAACACAATGGAGACAGAACCCCCTAGTCACAGCTCCTTCTAGAATTAAGAAACTTACAACAACTGAAATCATCTGGTTTTTCTTCCAGTACAGCTCCAGAGACCCAAATTTTCAGGTAGGCTAACACCTTTATTCTGTAGTGACAGTACAAACAAGTAAGGTGCTATTTGGTCTGAAGAGACTGTAACACAAAGATACAGAGAAATCAGCCCCAAAGACAACTTCCCTCCAAATTCATAATAAGTTTTGCGATAGCTTAACTTGGTTCATAAAAAGTCTTGGGTTCTTCTGGCTTTTTTGTTTTGGTGCCTTTAGATCAGATGTTTAAACTTCCTCTGTGACCAGGAGGTCAAGTAGACAGGGGTGGGGGTGGAGAAAGCAGAGAGAAGGTGTCTTAATTGCTCACCCACATTAGCTGAGCTCCTACCATCAAATATTACAAGAGCTTTTGGCATCGTGTCCAAGTGCTCTGGGATTGAGCTGCTTGAGAAACTGCTGCGCTGTGTTGCTCTTTGGGCATGTTGCCTGGAAATACCAGCAACTGCTTCATGATTTGCAGGATGGACTGCTGGGAGGGTGGGGTGGAGCAAGGAGGAACAAATGTGGAGATGAGCAAGACCCAACAGACGGCAACCTGACCTGACTCAAGAAGAGTTCAGACAACCAGAGCACTGGTCTGATTAACTGCTGTAGCCTCCACTGACATAGTACCTTGGGATTCACCTAAACACACACAAGTACAACAGACACGGGGTAAGTGAAATCAGTATTTCCTGCGCCACACTCAAAGACTGACTGCCTCTGGCTTTGCCAAAAAGAGCAAGCCCTCAGAAGCCATCAGGTCACCTTGCCCTGCCAGCCTGCACAGAGTTCAGCTCCCTGAATTAAACTGCCAGGACAAGACAGAACAGACAAACTGCTGTTTCACAGCTAGTCTCAGACTTCCTCATGCTTTACAGATTATTTGATCTGTGTTTTTCCTTTAGCTGCTTCCAAAACTCTTACAGAGTCTTGAGAGACCACATCTTCTCCTGTTGGTGCCTTCAATGTCCCTCAGGTCTTTCTGTACTCCAGGCTGAGTTCTGTCAAACTTTATAACATCTGTGGGTTTGTAGATCACCACCAAAGTGCATAGAGCAGTCACCATGGCAGAGAGCTTGGGAGACCCACCATCCTTCCCTCCTACCCTTACTCCAGGGACCAAAGTTGGTTTCCCACTACCCTGTTGCACTTTTCTCCACTCTTTCTCTCCCACTCCTTGCAGTATTTCATACTGTGCTACCAACCATCATCGCTCATCCCAGTTGTTTCCACTGACCTACTGGGGTTTTCTTCCATTCCTCTGTAACGCCCCAGGTTTCTGCAGGGCAGATGATAACATGAGCAGTGCCTCTGGCTGCACAGTGCAGCCTTCCTCTGTTCCTTCAGATCTCTGCCACACTCGAGTTGCTTGCAAGAGCCCTGCTGACCTTCACAGGGTCGGGATTTCATTTTTTGTACCAGAATCTCAGCTAAGACATGACCCCTGCTGGATTCTTTGGTATTTTATTACCTTCCCTTTGTCCCCATCTATTAAATAGGAAGGGCAATAACTTTTTTACATGCAGAGAAATAACTGATGCAAATGAATAATATTCATTAATAAATAATCTTAGGTCCTGTATCTGAAAGACTGTCTCACCCCGCAGCTCACCATGGTGTTTCAGACCAGTGGGAAGTGCTTTTTTTCCAAACCTTGTTCTGAGGACTCCAAAGGGCCTGGAGAAGGCTCCTGTGCAGACATCAAGACCAGTGGGACTGTTATCCTTGGCCATCTGTTCTCATCCCCATGATGCCAACAGAGTGGCTCTCCTAATCTCTCCTAAATTAGTCTAGGCAAGATCAGCTGGATCATTTGATCAATATTGATCTATTGATCAATTCCTCAATAGGTAGGTTTAGTTAATCCATCTGATTGCTTTCTTCTGATTACTTTCTTCCATACTTCACACTTCCATACTCATGCAATCTTTTACTTTGAGCAGAGCTGTGAGGGCAGTAACACCATCAGTGAATACAGCTGATCCTGGGAAAGGAAGGGTGTCCACAGCTGCAGCCTCTTGCTCAAGGTTGTGCACCAAGTTGCTGGCACAACTAGAGAGCACTGAACTATCAAGACTTCTAGCAGCCCCAGGGCTTCTTGGACATTGTCCACCTCTTCTAAAGGTCAAGCTGTTTTTGCAGCTCTGTTCTGCACTAGGTTGCAGTGGTAGATGCTCTCCTGGTACTTCCATTTGCTTTGCACCTCTCCTCCATCATCCACCTACTTTGGTGAGTCATACAGTTTAGTCTATGGAGGTACTGTTCTGACAGAGATGCAGAAGGTGAGACTCTATGGTGGGCCTGAACAGGAGACATTTACATCATTCCCTTGTGCAGTGGATGTACTGTAGAAATTATTTTGCTTCCTAAGGATGTCAATGCAGTCGATCAAATTATTTTATTAGAAGGCAACCCTTCCTCACTCACTTTTCCATGCTACACTTACCTTAAGATAAAAGGCTAGGCCATACAATCATTTCTAAACCCATCAGAGGGTAAGTTGAGCTTTCTTTTGCAACAGCATAGCTTAGTGTCTGGCATGAGCAAGGAAGATTCACAACAACCTGCCATTTCCACTCACTTCAGAGATGGATTGAGCAGACACGATAACCATTGACTGCAATAAACTACAAGGGAGTAGGAATTGTGAATGAATCAAGCAAACACAATCATATACTCATGCAATTTTAAAGAGTACTGCATTATTTAACTTCACTCAGCTACAACAACTGCAGGCCACCTTGGATAAATCAGGCCATTTGCCAGGCTGCAAATGACGGTGCTCAGAGTTATGAGTCAAATGATGAATATACATGGCTATGCTTTTGTGCATTTCATATGGGTTATCCAGAAGTCTTTCAAAAGTGGCTTGCAACTATATTGCCTTTCTATCTCTTGGGAGATTTATCAAAACTAGAGAAGCATTTTGATATAGCAGCCATCGGGGCTATGAAACAATCCAGAGAAAACCAATCTCATTCTGAAACTATAGATTGGGAGGAGTTACCTATTTGAGGATGAAGGGAAGCTTCCCATTCAAAGCTGCTTTTTTTTTTTTTTTTTTTTTTTAATAAGAATCCATGCATTATCTATATCCAATGAGCTTTTCTTCTTTAAAAAAAAAATAATCTTTGCATCAGCACCTCTGGGCATTTTATGGGAGGCCAGTTTTCACCTCCCTGAAGTGCTTTTGTAATTCTCTTGTTTCAACAGACAACTCTCTGCCAACAGCCAAGCACCCTGGACATACACAAAACAACACATGATTAAAGAGTTACACAATCCAGAAAAGCTGCAGCAATAATTCTCCTCCTCTGCCCCTCACTCATCACCAGTGGGCAGAGCCCATTCAGGTTCAAAACCTCCATCCTCCACATAATGTTCTTGCCTGCTGCTGCCAGACTGAGAGAGAAGGCTGCATGCTGGAATAGGCTGGCACTTCAGACCCTGTGCAGAGCTCTCAGGGCTCTGGGTGATCGTGGTGTTTCACCCTGGCAGGGATCAGTCCAGTCAGCTAGCCTGACTGTATTTTATAGGCCAGAGAGCTTCATCAAGATTTCCAAATGACAAACCAGGCAGCCAGCCGTGCAGAAATACATAAACAGGGAAAGCTGGAGTTGAACTGTGAACAGCAAGTTTTGTCTGTTGTAAAATGCAGCAGGTACCTGTGAGCCCTGCTGTTCAGCCCAGCACTTTATCTGTTCGGTGCTGTCTGGAGGATTTCTGTTGGCAAACCAAAGATCTTTAAGCAATAATAAAAAATGCATATTGGTCTGCTATATATTAAAAAGTGGGTAGTTTTATTTGTGTGCATCCATAACATGTGGCCATGCTCACTGCTAATACCAGCCATGAATATTAGGGAAAGAGGAGGAGCTGAAAGAGCCATTTGCTGCCGTGACTTTTTTTAACTTTTTCCAAATCTTCTGTTTGCAAACCACATGGACAGAAATAGATCATTGCTCAAAAAGAAACCAAACTAAGCCCAGGTAGCTGGATACTTACATAACACTGGCTCCTAAATTCTGCTAGAAGCCTTTTTTAGCATCCTAAAGAAATACCCTTCTCAAACGGCCCCTGCTTAACTCATATTAACAGACCAACTGGTCCCAGGGCATTCAGCCTCCTGAGCTTGAAGATAAGGATGGAGAACAGTACAACCCCCCCATAATCCAGGAAGAAGCAGTTAATGATCTGCTTCTGCACCTAGACACTCATAAGTCTATGGGGCCAGATGGCATTTACCCAAGGGTGCATAGGGAACTGGCAGAAGAGCTCACCAAGCCTCTCTCCATCATTTTTCAACAATCCTGGTCAACAGGGGAGGTACCAG
>JANIJG010001015.1:0-20693 GCA_024611175.1 Megaceryle torquata | reverse complement strand
GCTTTTTTATCGTCTTATTGTCGTGATTTTTTTTTTTTTTTTTTTTTTTTTGGCGGGGGGTGAGTGGGGGGAAGGGGGGACAGCAGGACTTCTCTCCAGACTTTCCTCTCCTGAGCAGCAGTTAGACACACACACAGCTCCACTGAAGCCAGAGCAGATTCCCCTCCACAGTGAATGCTGGGAATCATTTCAGACAGCAAGTGCCCCTGAGGTGAGAAATTTCCCTATGTGTGTCTACTGTATTCAAGGAAAAACATTCAGAGGAGGAGAAAGAGAGAGGAGAGGGCAAGAAAGCAACATAATAATTATTAGTGTAATGGGATTTACTATTCCTGTTAATAGTTTAATCAATATAAACATTTACTGAACCCTTTTATGTGCTTGCCATGATCCAGTCACTTCATATTTAGCTTAACACTCATAGGCTGCAGTCAGCATCATCTGCATCTCTACTACCCACTTATTTCTGTAACAAAGAAAGCCAGGACTGGGATTTCCCATGACTAAAAACCCAGCCATGTACAAGTGACCTCTTCATCCACTTGCGGTCTTCATCAGACTCGCAAATGGAGCTCCATGTGCTTCTCACCCACACTGGCGACAGCCCAACACTTCAAAGCTTCACAGATCCCATACAGTTGGATCCTGCTCTTCTCACACAGAAATGACTTATTAGCAGCCCCTGTTTTGAGGGTTCATGAGTTAGATACTGAAAGTATGTAAAAGATGTAAAAACATACATATAGAGAGGGAGAAGGCACAACTGGCAGCAGGGTAGGACAGCAGTAATCCCACAGAGGTCACTTCAGTGAGGTTTGTGGCTTTGCTGGGTTTTGCCCTAGATCAGTTGCATTTGCTAATTCACAGCATACTAATGGTATCAAACCACAGGACATCATGTATGTTCTAAGGAGCCACAGACCTTTCTTACAATCCTTATTCTTTAGCTGGATTTTAGGCAGAGAGACAGAAAGATTGCGTTAAGTTTTGCTTTCATCTCTCTAAATAGATAGTGCTAAAAGCATGTGAAAACATCCTATTGGTGTATCAGTTCAAAGCTATTTTAAAAGGCTTATATCTGGCTTTGAAATGAGCTGAGAGAATCTCTAAACTGACAGCTGCGAGGAGGGGAAAACAAAAATCTACTAAAGGGAGATTTCCCTGCAGAACTGCCCTCCCCATTGCAAAGCTCAAGGAGAGTGGAGGGCAGTTTCTCTTATCCATAAGCCTGTCCCCACAGCCTCATGACAGGGAAGTTGTGCCATTTATAGGTGGTAGTTTCTGAGCAGCAAATGCCAATGGCAGCATCTGTCCAAGGAGCCCAGATACCATGTTCCAGAATGCAAGAACTCTGAAACACATAGTTGCAAGATTAGTTTGCTGTAATGCATTTATTTTATTTTGGCATTTCCCAAGGACACATATAAAAGAAGAAAAAAAAATGGCAAAAAAACATCTACATGCAATGCTTCTGTATCAACTCTGAGAAGCATAGAAAAATACAACTGCAAGAAACATGCCTTTTGGATGGGTGGGGGGTTTTGCCTTTTTTTTAATTATTTTTTTAAATAAGAAACAACCAACAACTTTCCACTGTGCCAGTTGGATGCAGTTAGCATGACATGGTATCACAGGTCAACACATGCCCAAGGCAAAGCCCAAAATACCATTTCCCATCGGAGCTTCAAGATTATTACACAAATATACTCAAACTGACACAAGTACCAATAACTCAGCAATACAGACAAAGTTACATGCTTTTAACTAGAAATTAAGAACAATTCTATCCTGCATAGGGCCACACCAGAGTAACAAACTCCAGCCACTGATCAAAACCCTAAATATCCACTGCTATGGCTGAATCTTTGTGTTAGGAGCAGAGGGCTCCAACTCCTTTGTCTCTTCTCCAACCAATGCAAGAACCTGCCCTCCTGTACAGACAGCACAGTTGAACTGACAGGAGCTTTACAGGGTGTGCCACGGGGAAAAGAGAAAGCTGAGGGGTCTGGAGTCCCAGTCCAATGTTCTGTGAGCCTTTTATGTGCCAGACAGGCTTTGGGTAACTTTGCTGACTCATGATCTCACAATATTTGAGCATCTCTGTCAAGGCCTACGTGAAAACCTGAACCTTTTCAAGAATCTGGATTTAGGAAACTGAGGTCAAGCCTATCAGATGTGGGTTATTCCACCAATTAGCCACTTCTCCCTGATGAGGAGCACTCAGTGGAACTGCTTTCTTGGGAATTTGCCCATAAAGCAAGTTCAGAAGCTGAGTAAAAAGTCAATTATCTTTGATCTTCCATATTTGTAGTATTCCTCTTTTTAAATAGAAGAATGCATTTTCTGAGTTGAAAGACTAAGAAGTGCTCTATGATAAATAAAGGAATGAAGCAAGAAGTAACCAAGTTAAAATATCCTGGTATATTTTAATATCTCTTCTCTCAAAAAATCAAGAAGTGACTAGATGAAGAGGATTCCCTATTCCTGCAGGTAACAAGAACAGAGCTTTCAAAGAGAACACAATCACAATGATTACAGTATCACATGGGAAGGGTAACATCACCTATCAGTTTCCTACTTACACATTTAATGGCACTGTTATGTGCAGACAGCTGTAAGGAAAACATTACCTTTGAGTAAAAATAAAAAGGGAGCTTGAGGATCCAGAAATCATCCAGGGCGGGGGCAGGAATCATGAAGAGGTGTGGATGAAAGCAAGAACAACCCAAGTGCTAGCAACACTAATAGCATTTAATAGACCATTAAATGCTGAAAATATATGTATAGTCAACTTGTCTGCTGTATATAAAGCTGTCATCTGCTGTTTGGACAACTCTAAGAAGCCTGCTCTTCATTACTTCCCTCTCAGACTTTGAAACCACCAGCACTTAGGGGTGAAGGCAAAGTGGGATGAAATCAACAACTTCTAGTTAACACACTACAGTTAACAAGTGAGTTTGAAGTTAGATACTGTGATTTACTAGTTGCTTTGTACGCTCTCCTCCCCTACCCCTCTCTGTGCTTGCATTTTTAATACTTCTCTGTGTCAAAGTGGAAAACCTTTATGTATCTGTAACTGTATTACTGAGAAGACAAGATTCCCTTTCCATTGATACCAGATTATTGGCACTGACTTTTTTAAACTAACTTGGATTTATGCTGATAGATTAGTGTAAATTAACTCCAGAGGAACCAGAGGTCTAGAATGGATTTCTGGAGGTGATTTAGTCCATCCACCTGTGTAAGGAGGGGATGTGTGTAGGTCATTCCTGACAGACAGAGGTCTAATTTATTTTCACTGTCAGAGATTGACCTCTCGCAGGTTATCTGCTCCAGTCCTTCACACTCCTTTAGTATCAGATTAATTACCAAAAGTAAAGTGCCCTGATTTTCCCTTGAAGCAATTTAGCCCACAGATTCTTAACTGCCAGGATGGGGAAAACCAAATCATTCCCCTTTTCCTTTGGAGCTTCTGGCAATGCTTTAAAAGAGATTTAGTCTCCCCCTGCTCAGGATGAAACCCCCTCACAATCTTCCCTAGCAGATCAAGTATCCTAGACCTTTGATCAATCTTCCTGCTTTCCTTTTCCTACTCAGCCATTACCCAGATCAGTCATGAAGTCCACTGGCCAAAAGTGAACACTATACTCCTGCTTGCTGGCACAGAGCTGGCTGCAATGGTTGCGTCACTTGACTTGGGACACTTGTAGTGACAACAGTCCTGCTCATATATTTGACATGCCTGTTCTTCAACACCACGGCATAGTTTATTCATAATCAGCTTGCAAATCATCAAAATCTTTTACCCTTATTGATAAATCAATTACATATGTCATCATTGTTCACCAACCTGTTGTAATTCTATAATAACCTACTTTAAGAGCTTATTGTGATACATAAACCTTCAGCAAGAGCAACAAGGCATGGTCCCAGGTGAATTGCAAGCTGTTTGGTTTTTTTACCACATCATTATCTTACAAAGATCACACTGAACTCTAATCCTAACAAGTGTGCTCACAACCCTTCCCAATGTCTCTTCTCCAACCAGTGCAAGAACCTGCCCTCCTGTACAGACAGCACAGTTGAACTGACAGGAGCTTTACAGGGTGTGCCACGGGGAAAAGAGAAAGCTGAGGGGTCTGGAGTCCCAGTCCAATGTTCTGTGAGCCTTTTATGTGCCAGACAGGCTTTGGGTAACTTTGCTGACTCATGATCTCACAATATTTGAGCATCTCTGTCAAGGCCTACGTGAAAACCTGAACCCACGTGGTGTCAGTGGCAAATTTAAGTTGCATACCCTTTCCTCCATCAGCCAGATCATGTATGGAAATGTAAGACACATACACAAAGTAGGCCATGCAGAAACTCCCTCAAAAACGTCCTTCCATTTGTTCTCCAACCAGGTTTACACCCAGGTATTTTCATCCATGCCATCCTTATAAGAGCACATGTTAAAGAACTCCAAAATTCAAACCAATCGATTTCAGGGTGTTACCCTATTATAGAGAGAAATTAGCCTGTTCTGAATCTCCTGCATCTAAATCAATCAATCTATGCTGCCTGCTACTCAGCCCCTTGTCTTCCTCTAGGTGCTCACAAATTTTTTGGTTATTTGTTCCAATGTTTTTCCAGGAACTGAAGCTAAGCTGACAGGTCTATAATTCTAGACCTGCTTGTTAGCATCACTTTTGTGCTCAAACCTGCACACAGTACTCCTGGGCTCTGCTCCAACAGACCACTTTAGCACATATTTAATTGCAAGAGTGAGAGACATCTGTGGCTGTAGAGGGGATGACTCACATGCTTAATGTTACCCATATTTTTCTAGTTCCTAAGAAAGGATACATTAAACAACAACAACAACAACAACAAACAAACAAACAAAAAACCCAAACAAACAAACCTACCACACCAACAAAACAGACCAAAAATAAGCAAAACAATGATGCGTCTTTACACAATGCTTCCGACTTTTAGAATACAAATACCAACAAGTATTAAACACTGATCTCCATGGCTGAGTGAAGAGCAGGAGTCATTCTCTGTTACCCTGGGATCATCTCTGCTACAATGACTTCTTTTGTGATAGTGTTGCTCTATTACCTAGTTTTGTTAGATCTTTCTCCACTCTCACTTACTTGAATACCTGTAACATTAAGCAGTCAGCAAGTTTTTCAGTCTCATTATCCTTTCTTCTACAGAGTTAATGAGTTGATTAGAAGTACTTTGTCATGAACTGCTATACCTCTCATAACGGCTTTCTGTGCACTTCAAGGGGGTTTTTACGCTTCTGATAGAGTACTGACAGCTCTGGAGAGAAAGACTAATCTCACTCCTAGGTCAGCTCTACCCAGATAAGGCCAGACCAACAAAACTATTAAACTGCACACTGCATCTCCAAACTTCAGGATTACCTGTAGCAATATGCCAGGAAGAAGCAGCACATCAAAAATGGTCAAGCATACAGTGGGGTCAGCACACAACAGTAGAGCTCAACAAAAGTCCTCTGCTGCTTTTCATCCTCTTTTCTAAATCAGGCTTTTAGCTTGGACACAACCCTGACTCTGACTCATGCTGCTTTTTCAAATGAACCATTTACAGCTGTTGGGTTGCCTCTCCAAACTGAGAGTCACTCATCTCTACTCCATGGGATTGCCAGTCCAATGGATAATTGCTGTTTGAACAGAGTCACCTGACAAATCAAGCACTGATCCCCAGCACCTAACTCCCCTGTATGCTTCCCTTTGCTCAGTTTCCCTTATTTCTTCTTGATTGTTTCTGAGCCTGGGATGCATGTGGCCAGACAGGCTTTCCTCCTCGTCTCTTCTAGCTAATTCCTTCATTCTTTCCACACAAAACATTTCCCCAAACCAATGAAGAGACCTCAAAGCACACTGCTTATCCCAGACTAAATTTATCTTATGCATACAGAATTGGGGAGGAATTCCAGCTACCAGACCTCTCTTACAAGCTAATTATTCTTCAAAGAAGTTTTAGGCAGTCCCAGGGAGCAACTAACTATTGATTTTCTACTCTGTCTAATTTCCCTGCAAAATGTAATCATTCTCCTCCTGTCTCGCACTGTCACTTGTCTCTCACAACAACCTGGGAACAATAAAAGAATGGAATAGAGGGCACCAAGAAGGGCACTGCAAAAAAAAATTAAATATATCTCTATACAAGCAGAGCCTGGAAAAGCAAACCTAAGAAACATATGTAGACCTTGTTTAATATTCATCAGTCAGTGTACTGTATAACTGAAACCCAAATGTAACTTATGAAATTTCAGGCTAGAAAGGAATGAAATAGAGACAGCATTCTAAGGACTGGCATTTCTGAGTTTCTCATTTCTGGATTTCTAGCATAAATGCACCACCGAGAGAGATATTATTGAATATATTGTCTGCTTACAAATGGCTACATTTGTATATACATTCATTTCTTAAAAAGAAAAGAAGGGGGAAAAAAAGAGAAAAGCGGTTGGCAATAAGAGACTCCATAGAACTCCTAGTATAAATTATATTGCTAACACATGATTTTATGGAACAACAAAATAAAATTGGAATGGAGACCAGAAAATCTAAAAACGCTGTTGTGCAATATTAAGCTGTTGGGTTTTTTTCTTCGGCTCCCTGTGCAACAAAGCACTGATGCATGATTAACTTTGTGAACATTAAGAATGCCTTTTGATTTCAAAAAGTAAGCACATTTGAATTTACCTGCATTCTGAATACTGAGTATTTAAGCAGATGCTGACTTCTATGCTGGTGCTTAATTCCTCTGTCACTGGTATAAAATCCAGCCTACTTAAGGACACCACTGAATAATTCTTCAGCTCTGCCCAGTGAACCTGCCTGATGACGGACATGCAGTATCTAGAGAAGCCAGAACCCTCTTATTATAATTAGGTGACACATGAATGAAGGGCTTGTTAGGAGAGAACAGGGAGAGCAGGCTGGGCATAGAGCAGTACTGCTTTGCCCACATCTCTGCCAACAAAATTCCGTGATGTAAGTTAAAGCCACTCCCTGAGTGTTTTCAGTCAGGAAAGGGCTGCAAAAAGGCAGTTCAAGAAGCAGTATTTGGGTGTCTGTTGACCTTTGCCAAGTCTTTGCTCTTCCCTTGTATTACAGGCATGACAGGGTAAAGAACTGATAATTATTTCTTCTATGTCTAGAATAAAAGCCCTGCAGGACTAGAGACAAATGTTGGTTCTGAGGCTGTACTGCCCAAACTTGAACCTGGTTTAACCAGGTTTTGCCAGCCCCTTTCCTTTAGACATCAAATGACAGTCCGGGGAGGGGGGGAATGAAATACTTTGGAAAGTAGAACACACAAATACAGCTCATGGTAGGATTTTCTTCTCATTTTCTTCAGAAATTTTCAAGTCCTTTTCCCTTAGGAAAACAAATACTTGTCAGAAGCTATTTAATGAAAGAAAAGAAAAAGCTGTTATTGACTTAAAGAAAAAAGTAACAGAGAAAATTTAGATAAACTGTCCTCCTGCTGCTGCCAGACAGAGAAGTTGGTGCTCAGAAGACAGCTTTTTTTGCACATCAACACTTAGCTACACATCCTGGCATTAAGTATTTAACAACCTCCACGTGACATACAGATTTCAGAACTTTCGCAACCTAGATAAAAACTCAGCTTCGAAATGTTCCCACTGCTAACTGAGCAATGGCTTCGATTCTCATTGATCTGAAACACGACTCTGCAGACATCCCCATGCATGGTCAGAGCAATGCCAGTGGGCTCTGCTAGAAAAGAAGATTATTTCAGAGGTAGAAACACCATCACAGAACTGAGCTATGCTCTGTTAAAGTTATGCACTAAGCCCCCTGTGAGAAGCACTGAGAATGACTCTAAAGAGTGACTCTGAGCAGCTGGAGTCCTGTTAGGAGGCCTTAAACATCCACTGTGCTGCTCCAAATCATCTCCCTTTCATTTGATGGCCTATTCAAAGAGTGGGTATTTGCACAATGACAAGAATAAAGCAGAAGGACCTATTATTAATACTTCTATTTTCACTTTTCCAGCATAAACAAGAGCACTTTCTTCTACACCTTGGGGCATTTGCATGCCAAGAGATGAGGGCAAAATGCACAGATGCTTTAAGGCAAAGGAGAAGATAAGTTGGGAATATTCCAAGCTTCACCCGGGAGCAGAATGACATTTCAGTATATTATGCTTGGGAGGGCGCCAGTCCAAATGAGCTCCCACGCTCTGCCTAGGCTGGAAAAATGAGCCCCCATATTTCTGTAATAGCAGTTACAGTTTCTTACCAGTAATGCAACCGTTAGAGGAGGCAAACATCCTGAGTCAGGGAAACCACTCAGCTGAGGGGTATGGGTAAATGCACAGCTTCTAAAAAAGCGGCTCCTATATTTTCTCATAAAAGTAGGATAGAGTGAAGAGGCAGGGAAAAGGGGGTAGAAGCTGCCCTGAAGAATAACATTTACATCCTGTTGCCTGCAAAGACCTCGTCCTGACGTACTCCCCCTCCAAGCCCAGAAACTGACCTAATTGACTGAAGGGACAAAGGTAACCCTCTGTAGTTGTCAGAGACTTAACAGCACTTCTGGCAGCTGGAGATTGAACTACATAAGAGAAGCCAAGCCTGGGTTTGGTTTGGTTTGTTTGTTTTTCTGTGGGGTTTTACATCCCAGAAGGTAACCAGACCTATTGATTAATTCCTTCGGCAGTATATAAGTGAGGTTTGGGACCAGGTGCAGATGGGTGAGTAGTAGCTGCTCTCCCCTCAATCATTCTCTACAGGGTTCAAATTGCATCAGTGGGCTTAGCAGCAAACTTCCATATCTGTTTCTTCCATTGAAAGCATCTCCACTGTTTACAATACCTCTCCTCTTGCACTCCTCCAACTCTACTTGTGGACTTGACTTGATTTCTATTTAAATAATTCAAACCCTCCTGTACTTCCATCCTCTGGGCTTTTTCTTTTTTTGGGAGGGAAAGGTATTAAGCTCACCTTGCACATGGGGCAATTCAGACTTGTAAGTAAGAAAACCAGGGTTCTCTACCACACTCCAGTCTCTGATTTGCTCTGTGCCCTTCAGCCTTCTCCATCGTTGTGCCCCCAGTACCAGCTGGCACACTGCTAAGAAGCAGCAAATGATACTCAATAGAAAACTATAAAGTAAAATCCATAAAACTATTTCTAGTAGGAATTGGTGTCTAGACTCCTCTAGTTTGGTGCAACTGGCAAATCGTGTTCTGCATTCTAGGTTGTCTTTGAACAAAGAAGCACAAGGGCAATAGGACCTTAAACCTCTGATTTTTGCCCTTAGCTAGCGAGGGATGACAGTAAAATTCTCCACACCTTCACCTGTACTTGCATTAAGTCCTTAGGACACTATTTTGCAGACTTAGAGACCTGGGTGCTTATCCAGCAGACTGATGGCTGTGGCTGGTCATCCCCTAAAAGCACAATCTGCCCTTCACATGAAAGTTGATTTATTTTAGAGAGATGTAGCCATCTGGAGTTATTCAGTTGCTAGCCTCACCTAGGTCTTTGTCCAGGATGAATGAACACATGTCCTTATGAAGCCTGTAAAATGATGGCACCGAGAAGCAGAGAAGAGAGATAAAACTTTATGCTAAATCAGAGAAAGAGCAGCACCCTCCTGTGCTCATGTATATTTATTACACTGCAAACTCGAGAGCTCTTTTGCTGCTAACCAAATACACAAAGTATTTTTTGGCCATCTGCCTCCTAGGTCTTTTCACTGCATGTCCCCTGCAGACTCTGTTTTCAGGGATGGTAACCTTCCTGACAAAACATTCCAGCCTGTCTGGTTTCTCTGTGGCATTGCCACGCTTGTCAGCATGTCTCAGATGCTTCCCACCCAGCAGACCCCGTGGTGCAGATTAGAGCTGGAACATCCACACAGTGTTACCCGAACGCATAAACCTTGTGCAGTGTGTTTCAGGTGGGGCTGCAGAGCAGAAGCCACTTTTGACTGCAGAGAGAAGGTGGCACAATGTACAGGATAATCCCCTTTTCCTGAAGGTGTAAACAGGGACAATTTTTCTACTGCACAGGCTGCCATCTCGTGGCCATCATCTGGCACATGCACTTCCTGGAAGTAACAAGGCCCCAGTGCAAATAACACTGTACTGTCAATATTCTGCACTGCTGATCTAAGCAAACTGCAAAGCTTCAGGTCCCTGGCTTGGGAAGATTATAGAGGAGCAGAGATGATGGAGTTGTTGAGCTTGTAACATGGTTGGTGGGATAGATTTTCCATTAAAATAATAGCTTCAACAGGCAAATCTATAGGTGCCAGTGTGGAATACTAAGGTTGGAAACAGCAAGCTCAGCGTATTTCTTATACTAAAGCTAAAACACTGTTGCTTATGTCACTGTAGGAGCCCCAGGGTACTGCTGTTCTGTCATTGTATCAATACAGAGCAGTCAGGCATGCAAAAGTAACAGGTATCTTTGTATTGACTTCAGAAAGTTAGGGCTCCAGTAAGACAATCAGAGCTTAAAATTGCTATCAGACGCTGGTGCTTTAATGAATACCCTGTCCTTACAGGGCTAGGTTATGCCCTCAGAAAGGAGGGAAGGTCCTGGTATTTTCTTACCAATCTTCTAGGATACAGAAATCTGAGTCAGATTTCACGTTTCTACTTCTTGTGAGAATCTGCAGTCAAATCAATGTAAATGCATCCTCTGCTTTTTCAGGCACTTATTATATAATATTAATCAAAATTACTGAAAGTTAATTCTGGGCAGATTTGAAGAGGGATATCTGGGGCTTGGGTAAAATTCTTTCAAAATTTGGTAACACTCAGGCTGGATCAGTTTACCGCCATTGAACTGATTTTGTATCTACTGTGATGGAACTGAAATTTCCCAACAGTCCAAGGACTTTTCAATCTATGGAGATGTTCTGGAAGAGCCACGGTGTTCAAACACTTTCT
Source organism: Megaceryle torquata (assembly GCA_024611175.1). Lineage (NCBI taxonomy): Eukaryota > Metazoa > Chordata > Aves > Coraciiformes > Cerylidae > Megaceryle > Megaceryle torquata. The sequence goes on along the minus strand of JANIJG010001015.1, from coordinate 9,746 downwards.
TTCTCAAACTGAATTAACTTTTAACCATAGAGAAAGCTGATATTCATAATATTGTGCCTCTTTTTTCGTAACCCTCTGGTTCAAAACAGTTTACCTGATGAATCTATGTCTGCACTGCATGGCTAAGGTAAAAAAATATGTGCTGGAGGAAACCACTTTGATTTCAGCACTTCCTAGCTCTAGTCACCAGGAAGAAAAGGAAACTTGATGATCCTTCATCCTTATCCTCCACCTCCACTTGAAGCCCTCAATTCGCTACACTGCGGTAATCCTTCCGTGATAGAAATGAGTATTAGTCTGTGTAGAAAAGCAGTCTAAGCATTTTAACTCCCTTTAGGTCACATTGCAGCAGCATTTTCAAGTCAGAATCATTTGTCTTGCAAATTAGAAATGAGACAAACCAATGTTTAATTTGTTTGTTTGTTTACAGAATGTAATAATGGCAAGGTATAGGGGGTCTTTTCACTTTTCACGTGGTCTATGCACAAGGATACACCAGCTGAACCATGACATAGCTGTCCCTGAACCAGAGAGGTTCCAGTTTAAAGAGCATCAGTCACTTCAGGTTAGAGGAGAAGGTGGATTTTCTTGCTTCTAACAGCAACCTCGTCACTCTCCTCTGGACCTGCTCCAGCACCTCAAGATCCTTCTGGAAGTGAGGGGCCCAGAACTGCAACCAGTACTCGAGGTGAGGCCTCAGCAGGGCCGAGTACAGGGGCAGAATGTTATCCCTAGACCTGCTGGCCACCCTATTCCTGATCCAGGCCAAGATGCTGTTGGCCTTCTGAGCCACCTGGGCACACTGCTGGCTCATGTTCAGCTGGCTGTCAACCAGCACTCCCAGGTCCCTCTCTGCCAGGCTGCTCTCCAGCCACTCATCCGCAGTCTGCAGCACTGCAGGGGGTTACTGCGGCCAAAGTGTAGGCCCTGCACTTGGCCTTGTTAAGCCTCGTATTATTGGCCTCAGCCCATCGACTGAGCCTGTCCAGGTCCTTCTGCAGCATCTTCTGACCCTCCAGCAGATCAACACTTGCCCCCAGCTTAGTGTCATCCTCGAATTTACTAATTGTAGACTGGACTCTTTTCTAATAGAAATCTCAGACTCCACTATTTTGATTGAATTGATCTCTGGTTTTGACTACAGTTATGTGTAGCATAGAACTATTTACATATTTATTAATCATATCTGGGGGACCAGCAGGCTATAGCTGAAAGTACAGGTTTTGAAGGTGCTCAAACACAGGCAGAACTTGCAGGGTCCCACAGAGGGGCTAGCTTGCAGCTCCCCTCCTTCCTACCTGAGGCAGTAAGGGGTTGAGCCATGAATGACCTCCAGGACACTGTGCAAGACTGTTTTTCCCTGCCTTTTCTTCAAATGCTAGAGAGTCGGGAGGGAAAGGGCATCTCTTAGCTAGTGAGCAGCATCTGTTCCTCCCACCCTTGTTGCTTTTAGCCTACTTTTTCAAAAACAGGCATGAGTTTGGCTTCCTATTTCTTACCATTCTCATATGAAGGCGAGCTACAAGTAAGTAGTATTTAGGTCAGCAATATCACTTTTCTAAGCAATAAATCAAATCCAACAGACTTTGAACACTTATTGGTAGCTTACAGACCACAACTTTATATGTCTTGTGAATCTTGATACTGAACTGCTGGCTTTCATTTCCACAGCTTGTAGAAGGCTCATCAACCAACTGCCCTGGCCCCAGAGGCATCTGTCGTCTGCCACAGTGATGTGCAGTGTGCTGACACACACTCAACAGGAAATAGCACATGCAGCATTTTGTTCACAAAATCCCAGCTTCTGCTATATAAAATTGTATTCAGTAAGTGATAGCATCAAGTTGTGGCTGTATTCACTGTGTACAGGACTTCTAGTCTTCTGCACATAAGGCTGGCTTGGTGTCTCACATCTCTATGTTTTGTCCTCAGTACACTTGGGCATTTTGCTTCTCTGGTGGTATTTGAATCCCCTTTAAATCTCTCATTTCTCTTACTTTTTGTGCCACTCATGAAGACAAAGTCTGGTGAGTTTTTGTTGGGACAAGGACTTTCCCTTCCTGCACATGATCAGAAACAAATGAGCTTCTGCATGAGAAACAATATAGTTTCCATGTGTTGAAAATTGTCACCAACAAAAGAATGAGAAAGTGGTCATGCTCCCTTAACAGATGATGAAATATTTGTCTTTTGAATAACAGAGGAGGAGATAGGTTTGAAAGACATTAGTGGTGAATCAACAAAAGAAACTTTCAGAAGTCATCCACCACGATACAAATACTTATATTCAGGAGTAATATCACTCAAAATTGCAATGTGTTCACATGTGTAATAATCTGTGTAGTCAGCATGTGTGCAAGTTGCTCCCACTTGAAGCAAGGCAAACTATGACCTGTAGATCTTCCCTTTTCATGTTATGCTTCACCTTCTGCACAGTACTGTATGTCTGGGTTGTTCTTGGTGCAGACTGCTTGGCAAGTTAGACAGAACAGTAATTGCTACTTCAGTGACAAAGGAAAAAAAGAAGGGCTCCCTGCCTCTTGTTCACACAACTCTCTCCCTTTAAATAAAAGAAGAAATTTGAGGAATTTCTCCCATCAAAGGAGAGAAGCTTTAGGTCTCATCTGGTGCAGCTCTTCTGATACAGTAAAGCTGCACTGATGTGCCTGCAAAAGCCACCTCGAAGCTCTTCACTGCTGCTTTTACAAAGATTATGTCACTGATGGCTACACCATGTGGGAAAGCAACACAAATCTGGGTCCAGGCATGTAGGACTGTATTCCCCTCTATCACTGCAGCAACAGCTCCTAACTTTTCCAGCTCTTCATTCACTGTTACAAGGAGGGACAGGGATGGCTCTCACAATGTCTCACAGGAGAGCTTTCCTGTGTCTGCCTGATGATCAAAAGAGGGATTTGTAGTTGCCTGGGGTTCATGAGGATCCTGCACTGCAGTGACAAGCAGCCTGGCTGAGCTACAGGTAAGAGAAACGTGTTTATGTAACCATCTGCAACTTGAAAGCACTCAGCCTGTTGAGAAAGGGCAAGTGCACATTCACTCCAGGCAGAAGCAAGATCCACTTCAGAAGTGTACAGGAAAGGGGAATATTTTGTCTCTGGGTGGTACCTGGAAGCATTACAAAACTTCCCTGCTCTACACAGCCTAAAATATCTACAAAATGCATGGAGATCAGCTAACAGAGATGGAGAGGCAGAGAGATGAGAGGTGATATCCTGCTGCTAGACAGGGAAGGCAGAGGAAAAAATACTGAAAAACCAACTCCCCCTCCAAGTGAACATGTGTGGAAAATAGGCAGTTCAGTCCTTTCAGCCCTTCCCATGCTGAAGCACATCAGTGGGTTCAGCCATTATAAGCCTGTCTGGGGACCCCATTCCCCACACCAATCTCATCAGCATTTTTGAAATAATGGAGAAGGGGGGAGGGGATTTAAAAAAGGCCTCTGCTATGCTCTGTGGGATAACTTACAGGAGAATAACAAATATGGCCCAAGTGCAAATGTGAGAACAAGAAAATGCAAAGTCTCTCAACTTCCCTGTAACTCTGCTTACAGATCACCAGCTGGGGAGCTGCAGAAGTCTGGGAGGGCAGAAAGTGGATCCCCCCAGGGATCTGCCATGTATTCACTGCACCTGCCTTCTTGGAAGAGAAGAGTTGAATTTTATCACAGAGACAACACAGATGATTTTCTTTCCCCTTTGTGTGGAATTAGATAATTTATGCCCTTGCCTTAATACGTTATTGCAACTCCTGATAGTAAGTGCAATAGAAGTTATATGGAATTTTTCACTGATGGTATCAGGTCAAAGTTGGCTCACCGTGTCCCTACTCTGGAAAAATTTCTGTTAGCAGAAAAGTAGTAAACACCAATTTCTCACCGGACATCCTACATCCTTCAAAGGACAGATGGAAAATTGGGCTTGGAACAGCTAATGTTTTAGACATCGCAGATAATTTAGCTGAGCTATGGATGAGGCTGCAATTAAGGGGGGCTGGTGGTATCTGAGAGGTAGGTTGTGAAGCATACATGATGGCAGAAACACACCGAAATACTGACTCTGCTGTTTATAATTGCATAAGTGGCTTCTCAAAAGAATGGGGAGAAATATCCCAGTAAATTGGCTGCCTGAAGTTAGGGAGATAATAAACATTTTCAGAAATCAGCACCACTGCCAGGAAATAAAGTGGAAAACCTCCCCAATGGAAGCTGGAGAAGACAGAGTCAGGAATCCTGGAGTAGGGACAAAATAGCGAGTGATAAGAAAGCCAGATAAATGGTAGGGGAGACTCTTTTTGTAAAACAGTCTGCTGTGGGGAATATGAAAATTAAGTTGGTTCTTGGAAGACATGAATCCCACCCAAAGCTGCTTTTCTGAGGAAGGGGATTATCTTGGCTTGGTTCCCTACCACTTTTAAACACACAAGGGAATTTAATTAAGCATTGCTACTTTCTTAATTGTTGAGGCTATTCTCAGAGGCTCACAACACTTTCCAGGCTCTTCAGTGCTGGTCTACAGATGGGATTTCTCAATTAATAGCAGATACAGTAAGCAGTGAGGTCTGGTCAAATAGCAGCTCTGTCAGTTTATGAAACATTGACGTAATTCTGCTGAGATGGAGCCAGCCAAGGGATTTATTTTGCCTGATTTGTTCCTGTAAATTGAGTTTTCTATAGGGTATGTGCACAGTCTTTAATTGCTCTGTGCCACAAGCCATCCTGAGGCGCTGTTGTGTGCTCTGCTCAGGAGGGACCAGATTTCACAGGCTGTGTATCCCTTATATCTCACCCAAAAAGTGGGAGGGAACACTCAGTCAGCTTGTAGGTTAACAGCTTTCAGATCCTCTGATAGAAAAAGCCACTTATTCTTAATTAAAACTCTTTTGGCCCTGAATGTATGTTGATGATCTTCTCAGAATCCAAAAAGTTTGGGGCCCCAATGGTCTGTTCCTGGGACTTGCAAGTGTGCATCTCAACACATAAAAGACACCTGATTTTTCATGGGTTTGATTTCAAATTGAAAAAAGCTGACAAAGTAAGTACTCAGAGCTTTTGGGGCTTGTTAAAACAGTTCAGCCTTGAAACTGCATAAAGGGGAGATGAAAACAACTAAACCCCCTTTAGCATCATTGTAAGCTTCTGCATTTTTCTACACAGAAGTTCAGCCAAGTGAGCAACACAAAGTGACCGCAGATCTGAGATGAGAAAAATAAATTTAAAAATATTCCTATGGCAAATTGCAAGCCTTACCCTCCTTCCCCAGCTTTGACTGCCCTGCTGACTCTCTGATATTTAATTTGTCAACAGAATCCCCAACTTCTGGGCTCCAGATAGGAAACAAAATATGTCAGAAATTTCATCACATCTGATGCCTTCTGCCACGGCAATGACTCTCCTTGGGTAGTGCATCAGCCTGGGAGACCAGCATGAAGATGTCCTACCACACAACCAAGTGGGGTAAGCAGGCTCCCAATGCCACCTCACACTGAGGGGGGCTGTTATCCAAACCACTTCATCGCAGTGTGGTGAAAAGATACTTGATCCCAAAAGCAAGCTCATAGCAGAGGAGAGGTCCCTGGAACTGATGCTCATGTATAATATGTCTCGGAGACATGCTCTTCAGTCAGGTGGTGCTGATGGGATGACATGGGACATGTTCTGGATGTCACACCCTGCACCACTGGCACTGTTCAACCCTAATGCTCAAAGGCAGAAATACTAACATTACCCAGTGGGGCCACTGCAGGGTCTCTGACTTTAATAGTCTCACCAGTGGGAGCTGGTGCTGGGCCCTCCTCTACCTCTTTCCTCCTGCAAAATGGCCCAACAACCTGAAGCAAACATTTGAAACTGAAATTTCTGCTTGAACAGTAGATTAGTTACAAGATTAATAATAAGGGATAGAGAACGTCAGGCTGCTACAGGTATCATTACAAGCTCTTCTGATAACAACAGATTCAGACTGGTGTAGCACATCTTACACACGTACCTGTATTAACAGCTTGGATCTCTTCTGAGATTTGGCAGGAAATCTGAAGTTGTATTAATGTCTTTTTCTTGCCTTATTTATAAAAAAAACCAACCACCATTAAGCAAGGTCCTAAGCTGTCATGAATTCTTACTAGACATACTGTAATTGCTGTTCCAAAAGGAACAAAGTGTAGAGACTACAACGGTAGAAAAATAAGAGAAGTTGTTATGGAGATTCAAAGCAAACAGTACCTGTGTTATGGCCTCTCCCCTCCAGCTGGCTCATGCCTGAATGGCTTTCTGCTATTGCTTTTTGTTTGTTTATATTTGATCTGAGTAACATTGATTTTTATTTTTTTATTGTATGGCATAATGTGATGAAATCTGAACTGACGTTACATTTCACTAATGTAATGCTCCCTTGAGCCAATATCAATTTTGTGTATGGATGGCTTTTCAAGGGCAGAGGTCATCTGAGGGACTTTTCTCTTAGCTCTGTCACAACCTCTTGAGTTTTCAGGACACTTGCAAGTAAATCAGCCATTCACATCTCAAGCAATGAGCCAGATTCTGGAGGGTTTCTCCTGTCCCATGAATAGCAATTTTTACTTGAATGATATTTCAATCATAACTGATCAAGGATGACCTGATCCAGTCCTTGAATAGGAGTAGAGTTGAAATAAAAGCTGCCGAGTGTGCACAGACTGTTTTTCAGAGTTTGTAAATTCAACAGGCTATACCTGCACAGCTCATACCCCATGGCCATTCTGATTCAGCCATTGCTCTTATCTTCTGCTTCATGTGGGACTGAGTTTCCCCATGAACCCAGCCTACCCAAAGACCAGAGGGACAATCCCCTTAAGCACAATAACCTGGGATATAGACAGTGTTTAGGGGGAAGACGGTATTGCACATGGTGTATCTCAGCTGGATGATCTTCCTTGCTAACACTAACCTTATTCCTCTGCTTTCTGGGGTAACACTGGCTAATCTACAGAATTAGGGGCATGGTCTTTCTTCCCTTCTGGACTCCTCCTTTATTTTGTGCAAGAAGGGACTACAAGTTGGGACTTCTTAAGAGAGTTTGCTTCTGTGACAAATCCTTCCAGGCCCTGAGGGGGAAGCTATGCTTCCCAGAGCCCACCCAGGAGGAAAGCCCATCCCAGAGGCTTTTTTTTTTTTTTTTCACACTTCAGTGTTACTGTAGGACTGGACTACACTGTCAGTTCAGTGGCAACTGCAAGTGATGTCCCTGGGAAGGATGTCAGCCCTGGACCAGAATTCACAAATACATTTCCATATGTTGTCAGGATGAATTTCATTTATCAGTGTCTGCAGCAATGTGAATTTGAACTCACTTGTCTGATGGACTAGGTAGAAAGAGCTATTATTTTACACATACAGGACTGACTAGTCTGTGAAAATCTCTATTTACTGGCATCATTATGTTTTACCGAGTTTGTCTGGGCTTCCACACTTCCCTGTAGCCTTAGCTGAGCTCACCTAAATTCTATCTGGAGTTGTCTTCTCACACAGCATCTGCCAGATCATCCCCAATAATGCACAAAGGTATCAGCTTGACAGGTGCTCCCCTTTTTATTTTTTTTTTTTTTTTTTGGCTCAGAGTATGATGCAAATTAAGCTGAAGCCTCTCTTACTTCTGCCTCTGATGAAGCAGAAATCATCCTTTGGAGGCAGGGCTCAAATGCTATTAAATCAGGGCAGGGGTGAAATGCAGATGAGCTCTTCAGCTAGGCTGTCAACAGTGCCAACAAACCCCACTAAATCTCCCTCCTGTCTTTGCAGCTGACAGTTCCTTCCCACCATTTGTCTGTATTTGGTGGGTTCAATGTGTATACATACATGAAGCACATCTGGCAGACCAGAGCCTTGGACTTGCACACAGTTACAGATGCAAAATACTGTATTCCTCACCGAGACTGATCCAGCGTGGCCCCAGCAAATCCAGCCTTGGGTTACATCTGCACTGAGGCAAGCTAGGGAGTCATTACATCATGATTTCTGCCCCCAGACCACACAGCTGAAACCTCCAGCTCATGACTGCAGTATTTTCCACCAGAACCATGAGGTCCAGAAGAGGCTGCTGGTGCAGTAAGATACTACAGGACAGTGCAAAGGTACACAAGGCCCAGCAGTCAGCTTTTACGAAGCCAATACTCTTGGTCTCTTTGCATCATTCACCTCCAAGTGTGTCTAAGAAGATCGATGTAGCACATACTGCTGGCCATCCTCATGGCCTTCCCAGAGAGGATGCTCAGAGGAGATATGCAGAAACACCCTATGAGGACAGCTGGGGGGAAAAACACTTGACCTTCCAGTCACCTCCAAGATTGAGAAATTAAAAATATTAAGTCCTCAAGAGTAGGGAGAAAAATCTATACAATGAAATCAGCATTTGCCTGGTCTTCCCCGCCCCCCGCCCCGATTACTCAGTTCTAAAATGCCATGGAAGCAACTTTTTCCCCCGCAGCCATACTGATCAGCTAAGACAGTTGAAGCTGAAGCATTATCTTAAGAACAGGGACTGACCTCGATCCTAGGTTTAAACTATCCTAAATTTAAATTCCAGTTCTCTAAGAGACCTGAAACATATTACTCAGGCTCTGGGAGGTTAAAAGGAAAATAAGTAACTTTCAACTTCTCTTGCAAACCATAAGGATTAAGACACTAGGGATTATGAGTTTTCCAGTTCTTCAGTAATGTCTTTCTGCATCAGCAAGATCTGGAAAGATTAGGTGACTAATTTACTTGCTGATGTGAGAAACATTCAAGTTCAGAGGATTTTTCTTGTCCTTACCTGAACTCTCACTGAAGAGGAATTTTTTAGCTAAGTAGTGATTGATTCAAAACCAAGTTATAGGTCTCAAGGGAAGGATGCTTAGGGTTTTAATTCTCCACAGTCACATCTAATTCCTCAGTGAAAGATGCCATGATACCAAAAGAAGGAAACTGGTTACTTAAATTGGAAACAAGCCTAAATTTTGTCATAAAGACCAGCTCAGAAAGGTGTGTAAAAGTGCCAACACATTAAAGTAGAAACAAAGCCAGCAGCTAAGAAAAAGAAAGGAAAAAAAATAGTCACAGATCTGTAGGATTAATTTATCTGATAGATTTTCTGCTTCCATCCACTGCAATTAATTTTGGGTCAGATGGTTTTCATCAGTCTTATTTCTCTTGATCCCTAAGAGTCTTAAAGTTATAAGGCTGGCTAACAATCTTCAGCTCCCAAGAGGCTTTAACACAGTTATGAGAGCCCTCTTTGGGACATGAGTGTGGTTTTCATTACTAGCTTGACTGGTTTAACGCTGCTGAGATTACTTAAAATCAGAGACATGGAACCTCTCAAGGGTTTCTTGACAGCCTCTTCCAAACTCCAGCATTGTTCAGCTTGAGCATGCTTATTTTATGGGATTTCCCATGGAAGGTCTAACGCAGGTAACATCTTGAAAGCCATGGAGGAATTCTGAGACCAAGAAATATCCCTTTCTCCCATGTCATGTTCAAACATCTACACTGAGCCGGAAACTAATGACCCTTCTTGAATAATAGCTTCTCTAGAAGGGAAGTAATTAGTCATACTCACTAATATTGCAAATTTAATAACTTTGATAAGAAAGTGAATATAGAAATATTGCTCCAAAGCATTTCCTTGTAATATCCCAAGGTACTAAACTGGCTTCTGTTTGTTTCTTATCTTTCTCCCCTTTATGTAACAAAAAATACCCCCCCCCCCCCCCCC
>JANIJG010001013.1:0-11338 GCA_024611175.1 Megaceryle torquata | reverse complement strand
GCGGGGCCGGCGGGGGGCCGGGGGGCCGCGGGGGGTGGGCCGGGCCGGGGCCGCGCCCCCGCGGGGGCCCCGGTGCCCCAGGGGGGGCCGGGGGGGGGCGGTCCGGGCCCGGGGCGGTTGCCCGGGGGGGGGGGGTCATTCCCGGTCATTCCCAACCCCCCGCCTCCGTTAATCCCGGTTAATCGCGATGGGCGGGCGGGGCGCGGGCCCCGCCGGGCGGGAGGGGGACGCTGGGGCGGGCTCCATGGCAACCGGATGTAAGCGGCGGCGCTCTAGGCGAGGCGGCCGCCTCGCTGGTGCGGCGGAAGGGCGCGTCTCTGTGGTAACGCGGAAGTGCGAGCGTCGGCAGCGGCGCGAGACGAGCCGGGCCGGGCCGGGCCGGGCCGCGCCGCGGTCACTTCGGCCTCCGCCGCCCCGGCCTGCCCTCGCCGAAACATGGCGGCGGCGGAGCCGCTGGTGCGCGGCCTGGCGCGGCTGCTGCAGGATGCGGGTGAGTGGTGGACCCCGCCGGGCCGAGCTGAAGGCCCTGGTGTGGGGGCAGCAGCGCTCACGACCCGACGCACCCTTTCCCTTCCCTTCCCTGCAGGGGACCTCGTTCTGGACGGCTCCAGCACACTGACGCTGCTTACCCCCACCCTGCAGCACCTCACGCAGGTCTTCGAGCAGCACCTCGGATCCCGCAACCAGAACCGAGGCTTCGTGGCCCTGCCCTCGCACCCTGCTGAGACCGCCGCCATCCTCCAGGCGCAGTTCCTTTTCGACGTCCTCCAGAAGACTTACTCCCTGAAGGTCCGTACCTACCACGGCCAGGGACATGAGGGGCCAGGGTACTACAGAGCTGGCCAGTGCAGGTGGCAGGCACAGCTGCCTGCTTCAGAATGGCTTCTTGACCCCATCTCTTGACAGAGTGCCTGTTGATCCCATCTCACATGTGTACTACATGGTTGTTGTGCAGATAGTTGTCACAGGGCTGTGGTATGGAGTCCTAGTTCAGCACGATAGTGTGTAAGCACATCATCTGGGGTCACGCATGCAACTCACTGGAAAGTTTTTCAGAGATAAAAATGGGCAGCAGGGTTAATTATGTTCTGACCTTGGTAAGGTGTTGACATTGTTGGGAAAATTATTATTTCCTGAAATGCTTGAGCAATTCAGGCAGTATCTGTCAGCTGACCACAGCCAAGTGCTCCCTGAGTGATGATTGATCTGCTCAAGGCAGCAGAGCCAGGGTATTTGAGTAGAGTGGTTAGATGTTGTGTGCAACCTTTTCTCTGAGACCTTCTGATGCTTATTTCTGAGTTGTACATGCTTCTACCTGGGCAGTGGTTCTGGTTGGTGTGTTTCACAGAATGGGATATTGATGGTAACGTGTCCTCCTTAATTTTAAGAAGGCTCTAATAAAGATAAAAGTACAGAGTCGGGGATTCTTCAGAGGGCTTTTTGAAAGGTGGCATGTGTTACGAGGCTGCACGTGGTTGTACTTGGCACGGGGGCACTGTTAGGAGGGTAACAGAAGCAAAATGGACCTGGAAGGCGAAGAGGAATTAGCAGCTGTTCTTGGGTTCCACAGTGGTGCTCAGGAGGTGTTGTAGCTGAGCACTAGGCCTGCAGTGTCTTTAAAAGTGTTTTCCATATGAGGCAGATTGGAGGGGTTATCAGAATGGTTTTGGGAGGGTTTTGTAGCAGTGTGCTGAGGGTGGAGATTGGAGTGGGGCCCAGAGCCCATGGAGAAACATGGGTCCCCTGTCAGGAGGAGGCATGAGGGATGCTGCAGTCAGGACCATGTTGTGATGAGTGCTTGTGTTAACCAAAACATAGGCTCTTTCTGTAAAAAGCCTGTAAAGAAGGGGAAGCTACCCATTGTGATATGGTAACTGATTCGCTTGTAGATACTCATAATTTATATTACTTCTGGTCAGGTTCTTAAGACAGTGGAGGGAGAGAAGACAGTCCAGAACAGAGAGCCAGAATGGCATCCGAAATAAACTTTGCTACAAGTGGTCATTGGAGCTTCCCAGTGTGAGCTTTCCCTACAAATGGTCCCGTTCCTCATGCCGCGTTAGTGCTGGCAGGCACTGGGCAGTGATTCATCACTACCAGGACCGCAAATGTGGAAGCGGTACTGGTGACTAGGCCTTGGGGTGTCTGTTCTGCACCTGATGAGTCACTTTTGCGTGAATGTGGATGTAGCTGGCAGAGATGGTCTCTGCAGTTGTATTCTGGTGTCTGCAGTGGAAGCATTAACTACTTCATTACATATTTGTTCTGAAATACTGTTTATGCGCTGTCCATAGAAAGAGAAGAGGCTGGATTTAATAAGCTGCTTTGCCATACATGAGCACAGCCTAACAAGCCTGTTGCAGCCCTACAGAATGCAAAGAGGAGGTTTTCAGGTACCTTAGTCTAATGCTGATGGTGTCCTAATGCAAAGAGGAGGTTTTCAGGTACCTTAGTCTAATGCTAACGGTGTCCTGGAGATGAGCTCTGTTTTCCATTGTATCTGTGATTTGCCTTATTTGGCCTGTTCTAATGAAATGCACATTCACACCTCCCACCAGTGTGCTAGTTCAGCTCAGCTGCTTCATAAACATCACTCCAGCAATTAGATTTGTCTTTATTTAGTAGATTTGTTAGATGGTGGCTGGTGAGGAATCCTGCTGTCAGACCTTCCCGTGGTTCTGAAAGTGGTGAAGACACGTGGGCAGGATAGAAGACCAGGATCTGGCAGACCACGCTCTTGTGCTAGCTAACATGCTTTTCTCTTTGATCTCTACTGAACCGTGGGGCCAGGAGACGGTGCTGATACCAGCACTGGGGAGACCTTGTTAGTGAACACGAGCTGGATGGGGAGGGGGGGGTGTCTGTTCAAGGGGCTGCAGCTGGGGCATTGGGAGGGCAGTATTGCAGCACAAATTGAGCTTGACGTGAGACTTCTTTTCTGATTTCTGTAGCTTGTTCATGTTCCAAACTGTGTTTTGCACTCTGCTGTGAAGATCTTTCCTTTCAAGTCCCTCCGGCATCTGGAAGTAAGTACAGGAGGCAGAAATGTCTTTGAGTCTTGCTGTTTGGCTTTTCTTGACTTAGCTTTGTGGCTCCAGAATGCCTCTACTCCTGAACACTGGGTAGGCTTTTGTGGCTTCCCTGGAAGCCTAAGTCTAAATTTCTGCAACACTTACTTGGGGTGAAGCTTGGTATGAGTAAAGGCTCATGAGTGTTAGGCATGGATGCTCCAGCGGAAAAATGAGAGATCACTTGCAAAGTCAGGCCTGGGATGGTAGCTTACACTGGAATTTTACCCTGTAATAATTTATTTACACTGTAATATATTGTTGTATGGTGTCCTTACTTTCTCATTACTGCTGCAGCTGAGGTCTGTCCCTCCACACTGCCTCCAGGGACTACGATTTGTCTATTCTCAGCTGGAATCTCTAACCTGTTGCAAGTGTATCAGTTCACTGGAGGTGAGTGTCTCTACATAGCTGTGGGGAAAATTGCAAGAGAAAGGCTGTATTAATCCCACAGCCCTTCTCAAAGGGAAGATGTAGGAGACAGTGTTAATCACTTTAATCATTCTGTATTGTATATGACTTTTTCTCCCTTCCCTGTTTCATGGTCTTACTCCTGACTCAAACAGTGTTCAAAGTATTCCCTGGTTGGATACACATGTTCTGTGTAGTCTCCTTTTTAGCTGCCTGAGAATTCCTGGCTCCGGCCAATATTCATATCAGCTAAGTCTGACTGTTCTTTGTGTCTGGCTGTTTCCGTGTTCAAAGGCCTGCAGCTGATCAAGGTTTATTTTGTTAAATTAGAGCTGATTGTCAGAAGGAATGCTGTGCCCCAGTGTCTTATCTGCACTGGTGCTCAGCAGGTTTCTAAGATGTGAAGGCAAGCTCCAGCCACAGAGAACTGAGCAGTGTGGGCTGTGCTAGCTGTGGGGCTCTGGGCTTCTTTCTGTGTCACAGGAGCAGCTGCCTGCTGGGGAACAGGGGCTGCTGATAGGGAGTGCTTTGAGAGCTTCTTTTGTCTGCCAGAGCACACGTTGTCTGGCCAGGGTGTTACTTCTGCTTTGACAGAGCTCTGAAAAAGATTTTGGTAGCATGAATCTAAAATGCTCCATGTTCAGAGCCTACAAATTCTAACATGTCAGGTTAGCTATTGCCACTTGAGTGCAGGAAGCAAAAGTATCTCCCCTTTGTTCTAAATATATACCTGTGGAATTCCTACCACCTCCAAGTACTTGAATCAGTGACATGAAAGTCATTGCCACTCCAGGCAAGGCAGGCACAATATGCCAGCCTTGTTTTAGACTAGCTGTTCTCCTGTATTCATCTGCTGTCATTGTAACAGCTAGTGCTCACCAAGGAATGGGTCCTCTCTTCTTCCTAGGAAATCATTTCAGCATGTGGTGGAGATCTGAGCTGTGCTCTCCCGTGGTTGGAATTGCAGACTGTGAACTTTAGCTATAACTCAATCACTACCTTGGATGACTCACTGGTGAGTGGGGCTTCCTTCCTGTGTGACTGGGGGGAAGAGAGATGATCACGGCCAAAACTGGGCACTCCTGCTGGGTCTGTGTGGGAGGGGGTGGGCAGCGTTAATTTTGCTGGCCTCTCCCAGCAGTCCAGGGTTTCCATGCTTTAGCAGAGACATTTGTAGGACCTGATCTAGTGCCTTTTTGTCCTTCAGCAATTACTGAATGCTCTGAGAATCTTAGATTTGAGTCACAACAAGATCCAGGATTGCGAGCACTATTTAACAGTAAGTATCTTGGGCTGAGCACTGGAGTTTCCTCATACGGAGAGGATACCGCTGAAGTGCTGTAATCATTGACCATGTGCTTCCTAGGTGAAGTATAACACAAGACATTGGAGATATGGCTCAGCAGGCATGTGATTTAGAGCTAGTGCTTGCAGCCTTGGCATATTTCTCCTGTATGTGCAGCCCCCATGCTGCTGATCAGGGCAAAGAACAGCCACACTCCTCATCCTCATGATGAGGAACAGCACTCCAGTGTGACTGAGTGATACATACAGTGTACGTTGTACGTACAGTCGCATGTGCAATGTGCATTCTGTGACTTTGCTGTAGTCTGTGCAGCAGGTGGAAATGCAGCTGTAGAGACTTGCTGTTCGGTTTGTTCAGGCTGCCGGTAGTATCTCCCTATTGCTCCCACAAGTCTCCTGTGGGTTACTTTAGAAAGATGGTAGTCCATCACAGTGGCATGTGTGTCTTGGGAATAGCAGCGGAATCCTTGCTCTGCTGGATGGCATCTGC
The DNA here is from genome assembly GCA_024611175.1 of Megaceryle torquata. Classification (NCBI taxonomy): domain Eukaryota; kingdom Metazoa; phylum Chordata; class Aves; order Coraciiformes; family Cerylidae; genus Megaceryle; species Megaceryle torquata. Next base: position 6,064 of record JANIJG010001013.1, on the reverse strand, counting down.
CTCTTTTAAGAGAAGCTATGAAACAGCTTTTCATGGAGTTGGTGGGGCTCACAATGTATCATTCACCATCATCTTTTGAAAGGTAGGAAAAGGCTTCTTTTCATAACTCGGTCCTTTTGCTGTAGCAGGGAGTCTGAAGTTGATTAGGAAGGAGAAAGCTGCTCCTAGCATATTTTGTAAAGCAGATCATGCTGAGCACCCCTAGGCAAACCACTCCAAATGTGAACGTCAAAGTTTTGCAGCAGAAGTAGTCAAGAAACTCACTTGTTGGTTGACCTTGGTGGGATGGAAAAAATGGTAGGGCTGAGTGCCCTGTCTTGGAGCTAAGGTCCCAACTGATCTGGTGCTGCTCTTGTCTCTGAACAGACCCTTACAGAACTAGAGTACCTCAATCTGGCTTATAACTTCCTGTCCAAGGTGCCAAACCTTGGCATCTTCAGCCGATCCAAGCTGGTCACTCTGATCCTGCGCAACAATGAGCTTGACAGCATTAATGGTGAGCCCACAAGGGAGGAGCATTTCTGAGTTTGAGGCTTTTTTCTCTTCTCTTCATTCCTCTCAAGGAGGAATGGAACTTGAAATCTTGGGCACAGCTATTTTTACTAGGGTACAATTTTGGGGAGGGGGTAGGTCAGGGGTGCCTGAGTTCTATCTTCTAGCATGTTGATGGCTTCTTGCTTTGTTTGCAGGGGTTGAACAGATAGTGAATCTGCAGCACCTGGATGTGGCCTATAATCTGCTGCTGGAACATGCACAGTTGGCACCATTGTCCACTCTGCACTATGTAAAAAAAGTAAGCACGAAGCCTGATGGGTTGGTAGCTTAGAGATACCATGGTCAGGGGATGCAAGGTGCAGACTGTGTGGTAAGAAGATAATTTTGAGAGATCAATTTAATTCTTGGGTATTTAATTCCAGTGCAGGATGCTGATGGGGGAAGCCTTGGAGACACTTGTACTTCAGCCTTCATTTTTGGTGCCCCCTGCCCGAGCTAACCTTTTTCTATATATTTATCCTTACCTCCTTGCTCCCCCTTTCTGATTTTAACAGTCAAGTTCAGTAAAGATCCTCCCCTAATCCTGTTGTGGATTGTGTGTTCAGAGAAGTCTGAAGGAGGATAACTGCAGTCACTATAGTGCTCGTGAAGGAAGATAGCCTGCAAAGGAATGTTCTCGCAACACTTCTCAGAGTCAGTACTGAAGAAGCTCTTTATCATTTAGGGGCATGAGTAGGAAATACTTTAATTTCCTTCTGTATTTGGTGAACAAATTTCAGGAAGCACTGGAAAAGCTTAGTCCTCTCCTGGCTTGATCACCGTTCTACTCCAAGGAAATCTCCTGAGGCAGAGAGAAAGCCTGGAGCCCATGGGCAGATTAGGCTGAGGTATAGAATATTGCTTCCAATTACAATTTCTCTGTTTCCCACTCTCAGCTGCATTTAGAGGGAAACCCATTATGGTTCCATCCAAACCACCGACCTGCAACCCTTGTACATCTGTCTCCCAGGGCAGCCTCCTCCAATGTGAGTACTAGCCACGTGCCTTCTGGCCCTGCTGTTGCAGGCATGGGGTGTTCTGACACTCAGGGGCAAACAAGAGGAAAGAATTTCATAAACTCAAATATTTACGCCAGTGTCATAACAGTGGTGGGTGATTGTTTTATGGTTTGGGTTTTTTTTCAGGTAGAGTAGTTTATCCTTAAATTTTTATGTGGTGTGCTTAGGTTTGCAAGACCTCACATCTTAATACGCCTTCACTGTCTACTTTGTCAGTTTTGCTCACTGATGGTCCCAAAATATTACTCTGTTCATGCTAGGTAATGATTATGTAGCTGGATTTTGTGAAGTAGGAACTTGCCATCTTGGCCCACCTACTTACTACTTTGGCAGCCATGGCTGCTTCTTTCTCCCCATCACTCTGCTCTTGGTTAAGTGTCATCACTGTTTCCCTTTCACTCTGGTGCTTAGCTCAATTCTTGGTAATCTGATTTTAGATAAAGAAGCCACCAAACAGAGTGTTCTGGCAATTTAGTTAAGTAAACTTGCTTGTTAAGGTCAGAGGTGTTCCAAAGCTGGTTTACCCTTCATATTAGTGACAAATGGTTAGATTCAATGTCTTCAAACTTCATCTTGGAACAACCTTTCATTGAGTTCAAATTACTGGAAGCCAGGTAGACTCAGGCTAGAAGTATGGTACCAGCTTTGAGGAAGGAGTTAGTACCTTTCAAAACAATTTGTGCACTGTTGCAGAATAATCTATTGTATCTCTTCCTCAAACTCTTGGATACGTGTCTGGGAGTTGGAAAGTCTGTAAACAGGAAAGCCACAATGGTCCCTTCTGGCATTACATGCGTTTAGGTCAGGTAGCTACAACTAAAGGAGTAATGGATAGGCAGGAACAGGGCTGTTTCTGGTAGTCATGATGTGCCAGAGATCCCAACCCTATGGCAGTCTGAATGGGAATAGGAGTCAGCGTATGTTGTCCTGAGTATGTTCCAGCCAAATGGAATCTGACTGCAAATGGGTCTCTAATTGCAGTTCCTCTTGGATGGGGAGCCACTCTCTTCCTCGGACCTAATGGTAAGTACAATTGCTGTAAACTGATCTTACTGTCTGTGGGAGTGGGAACTCTGACAGTGTTTTTTTTTCCATTGTCATGTATCCCATTAAATGCATATGGGCTGCCTTGACTCTGACACAGTTCATTTTGGCTCATTCCTAGTAATTGTTGTGAATGGCCAGTGTAATTTGCCCTGTCCTATGTAGTCTTGCATAACTTGGAGCCTTGCCTGTTTCCTCTTCAGGTACTATCTGGCACTAAACAGTTCAATTACAAGTCAGCAAAACAAAGAACTACCAGTTTCCCATCTGCTGTTTTTAAGAAAGGCAGAGACTGAGTTAAATCTGAGTGGCTGTGATAAACAATCCGGTCAGCTGGGCAGGATCTGTTGTCACCACTTCAACTGAGATGATGAAGGTTTGGGTTAAAGGGGCAGGGAAGTTGTCAGCCTGAGTTGTGGCTTGGTTACCTTGTTTCCTCTCTGCACTCAGCAGGCAGCATTCTCTTCTTTTGGCTGTAGCACCTTCCAAGACTTGTGCAAAGTGTCTCACAATCCATCCACACTTCTACCTCAGAGAAGACTGCATTGGACCGCAGTGCTCTGGACAGTTCATGTGCTGCAGACTTCAGTGACAGTCAGTCCCCAGCAGAGAATGTGGCTGTCAGGCTCCCTCGGAAGAAAAACAAGGTCTGGGACTGATATAGCTTCTTAACCATGTAGCTGGCATGTTGGGTGAAGCAGCTGCCTTGACATGTGAAAGCTTTGTGCAGTAGGATCTGGGCTCGTACCAGCTGCGTGGTAGCGAGTCTCTGCACTGCTGGGCGTTAGCAAGGGGCTGGGCTTAATATCAGTCATAATATACTGTGACAAGTGTTTCATGGTGTTCTTCTGCACTGTAGCAGCTATGATCACTTCATCTTGGCAGAGCCCCCTCATCAGATGCTCTTTTGGTTGATCTGATGCCTCACAACTGTTCCTATCTTGTTTGTTCCAGGGAAAAGTAAAAGTGCGCAGAGCGAGCATTTCGGAGCCCAGTGACACAGAACATGAGCCCCAGGCTTTGCCTCTCTCTGCTGGTGAGTCTTGATTTCTTCCTCAGTAACACAGCAGCTGAACTACCCACAGTCAAAGGAGGGCTCTGGTGGGGTGACTATTTTCATACTTCCCAAGTTTTCTCTCTGCAGGCCTAGTCCTACAGCATCAGAAGGAGATGAAGCGCTTGGACAGCTTCAGGGATCGCTTTGGTGTTGACTGGCTGCAGTACAAGAGACACCTGGAGGAGCATGACCAAGTACCTGTCATCTGCCGTAGCCGTTCTGCAGATGAGATCACAGGCAGACCCACTGCAGTGGACTTGCAGAGTGAGAGCTCTGACCCAGAACAAGGAAAACCCCAAGAGTCCCAGAAAGAATCCTCTCCTCCTTTGGGTGATACTGAGGAGGAAGAGCCTGAAGTACAGATGGATGAGCCTGTGGAAGGAGAACAGAGAGAAGAGGAAGCATATGAGCTAATGTTGGGGGAGAAAGAAGAGGAGAAGCCAGAAGGTAAACAGGTCCTTTCACTGCTGTGCTTTTGAGGGCTTGGGTGTCAATAGAAGAGATGGATCAAATGTTACATCCCTGGAGCTTTATTGTGCTGCCCACTACTGTGGGAATTCTACGGACTTGGGCCAAGCAGGCCTGAAGGCCTATTTTGTGTACTGACCTGTACTGTGTCTTGTTCGGCAGTGGACCTTTGCCAGCCAGTGCTGGTGAGCCAAATAGAGGGTGAAGGGGACCCAGAGCCAGACTGGATCTTCCTGCGAATCACAGCTAAGCATGTAATTGAGGTGGAACTGAAGGCTGCCAGAGTCCTCCACAAGCTGGAGCTGAAATGCCTGCAGAAGGTGGAGACCTCCGAGATGAACTGGAAGAGGATGGTGAGTTATGTTTCTGTGTGAGCCTTTGGCATCTTACTCCCAATGTGGGCCAGCATTCTAGGTTTGGCCTTTTGTCAGAGTACCCTGCAGATCTTTTCCTAGCTCCTGCAGAGTCTGATTCATTGAGCATGTCTTCCACCCAATGCATGTCTATCTAAGAGCATCTGTATTCCTTAGAGTACCTGGGATAATGTAGCAGAAGCCAGCACCAACTCTGTTCCAAAGCTGGAGTTAAAAAGACAGTGGCTGGACTTGTTCCAGTGTGCAGGAATGAGAGACTCTCAAGAGGAGCTTAAATGAAATGGAGACCTCCTTCCCATCCTTTCCTCATGGGGATGTCACCCTGGCCTTGGAGGACTGTTTGTAGATTGCACTTTTTCTTAGACAGTGCCACACTGAGCCCAGCGCGATGTTTCGAAAGCTGTTGGTAGCTCAGTGGATGATTTTCCATCTGCTCTAGGTGCATTCTTTAGCACTGCCAGCCCTATTTTGCTTTTGTGGGTCTTTAGAAAGGTGTTTTAGAAATATCTTTTTTCCTTGTGGTAAGATTTCAGCATTCAATGTGTGCATGGACAGGTTCACAGGCTTCTTTACAACTTTTTTCCTCCAACTCATTTTATCTTCCCGCCTTTGTACCCCAAATGTTTATGGCTTGATATTTTTCTGAAATACCTTGATGAAAGATGTTTTGTTTGAAATGCTTTGTTCTAGGCCTTGAAACTTACTGTTGCCCTTAGCACTTATGTATTTAGTTAGTTAGTTATGCCCATTTTACCAAATTCCTAAATCCTATCGGCTATGGTGGGCTACTCAGGGCGTGCTAAACCAGGTGCTTGTATGGCCACATTTCAGCCAATTGCAAACAAATGTAGTCTGTATACTGGATGCTGCACCCTCTTTCTAGAAATGGGGTCTTCTGTCTCCTGCAGGACCTGGAGCGAGTTTTCCCTGTCCTCGTGTTGCACTTCAGCTATATTCGCAAGGACCGGCAGAAGCGCAAATATATAGTGCTCGATGACTGCCCAGAGCAGTGTCTGCAGGTATGGGAGGCTGGAGGCAGAAGCCTGGGGAGGGGGATGGTGTTACTGGAAGATACTGAATTCTTGCAGGCAGCACAGGGCCCCCGTTCTCAGAGCACATGCACATCTGCTGCCCTATGGCAGCTCACCTCTGGCTTGTAAGCTCAGGATTTCTCCGGCTGCCTGTGGAGGGAGGGCCCTGTGAGCATGGCCGTGGGCAGTGGAGCTCCTAGAGCATAAAAGATGCTCTTCATGAGAAAGCCTTGCAGTTTTCTCCTTCCTGGGGAGAAAAAATAGTAGTCAAGTTAGTGATTCATACTTGTTCATGTGTAATATAACGTTTCCTGGGTGCTGAGTGATGCACTAGCTTCTCTCTGGACAGTGAGACTGCCAGTGCTATGGCAGCTCTGGTCTGCACAGCTGCTGTAGTGACTCTGGTCTCAAATCCAATCCTTTGGGGGTGTGTTGTGTGGTTTGGGTTTGGGTTTTTTTTCGGGGGGGGGGGGGGGGGGGGGGGGGGGGGGGGGTGTGTTTTTTTTGTTGGAGTTTATGTTGTTGGATCTCTTATAC
>JANIJG010001011.1:40810-68950 GCA_024611175.1 Megaceryle torquata | reverse complement strand
GGGGGGGGGCGTTGAGAGGACCTGGCTGGATTCTTAGTACATGTTTGAACTGTACCTCATGTTCTCAAAAGTTTGAAAATAATCACACAAATTCTTTTCTGATGGATTTAGTGTACTTACTTTTTAAAAAAATTATTATTATTTCTTGTCATGGATTGAACTCAATCTTTTCATGGCTGATGTGAGGTTTTGAATCACAGCCTGAGCTTTTCCTTTCACCTGACTCTCATGCTGGTGGCCAATCTTGAGATCTGATCTATTCCACATGAAGAGACTGAACAATGAGTTATTTCAGGCACACAACTTGCTTGAAGTCTCTAAGTCACTAATGAGCATGTGCAACATAAATTACATATACCAATGTCAGTGGGAATTAGAGTCCAAAATAAACCCTGCCAGCAATGCTGGCTGACAGGTATCTATGGTAGCAGCACATGTTTCTGTCTCCAGAAACACTTGGTAAATCTCTTCCCTAGTTATTCCATCAGTTGGCTCAGAGGGTAGCCAGTGTTCCTGGATATTGACTGCTAGAATGAAAAGCAGTATAATTTTTGTATTGTAGTTGCATTTAATTTAGGACTGTGAGCTGTCTTCCTTATATTTCTGCATCTCTTTTAACTTGCCTCCTTCACTTGAGTTTGGTACCGCATATTGCTAAGAGCCACTTAATTTAGGGTAGTTCTCAGTGAGCTGATATATGGTTCAGTGGCTGTCCTTACAAAAAATGCTTAATAGTTCTTGCTGATTTTTTTTATAATGCAGCCATAAATTTTAAATGCTATCAATTCATAATCACCCAAAAGAAAAAAAAAAAAAATTCATACTGTTGCCATAGCTATTAATAGAGTTATTAATACTTATTAATGAGTTCACCACTTCCACATTATAGTTGAGCACCTTCTATGATCTTGGCTAAACTAAATTATTTGCAACAGTTACATTTGGCCACCTGCTTTAATTAAGTTTACTAGGTATTCCAGGTTGGCTGTGTTAGGCCCAGATTACAAGGTGCATCTCCAGTATGCTATTTTGTCTGGGATTTTCATCCAGGCGTGGGATTTTCTGTTTTCAGATTTGGATTTACTCTTTCTCCAAGGTTTCAACCCATCCCTCTCTTTTTCCACCCCCAAAGACAATAGAGAGCATGTATTTTTTTCATTTGACTTGTACTTGGAATATAATAGATACATCTGTTGCTGGTATCAGGCTATAAACCTGTAGAAAGTTCTGAAAGGTGTTTGTCAAAGCCTGGATACAACTCCTGAGCAGGCTTCATATTAAAACATCAATAAATTTCCCTGAGAAGGAAATGGGAAATTAAACATTTAAAAATTTTTTGTTATTTTAATGAAACTACTCCTTCCCCTTTCCATATTTCAGCTGTCGCTGTTCCAGAATGCTGAATTATCCATCCCTGTGTTTATACTACTCTGTTGAGCTACCCAAAGCTAGAGGCTATTGCTTAGTGCAGAATGGTAGAGCCACTGCACTTGAGTCACTTCAGTTGATGCAATTACATGAATGTATAAGCCAAAAATGGGGGAGGATCTACCCTGAGGATGAGATAGCAGAATTACTGCCCTTTTCAGTGTGTGGTTTTGAAACTTTGGGCTGTTGAAGAAGCACTAAAGATATGAGAACTAATAAATATCTTTATATTTCTCAATAAAGAATAGGCAGGGTTCTGCTTCTAACAAGGAATATTTGACCATACATTTGTTAATCAGTAGACTGGTGTGGTTTTGAATAGTTAGGCAGGAATTACTTTCTTAGCATTTATCAGAAGTGTTCTCGTAGTGTGGGAGAATTACTGTGTACTAAAGTTAGCTTCTGTAATGTGTTAAAGCATATGAAAAACCTGTACCTGTATTTCTGTTTTGTTTGTATTCCTTCTTGTTGGTTTTGTGTATTGGTTTTCTGCATTTTAAGATGCATAATCTAGAAAAGGACAGCTCATTCTTGGGAAAGGTGAGATCTGACTAGCATCACTTTCACCCTACGAGAACCCTTATTCTAGTTGAGATGAATCTTCAAATAGTTGGAACTAGACAATACTACTGCCTACCTACTACTGATCAGTTAGGTTCAGTGCCAGCAGAGGACCTGGCCATCTTGAGGAATGAGATTTCAGCATGTTCACCTATTCCTGTTCTCCTCTTCTTGTGCCGGATTTGAGAAGCCTAACGGACTCTGTAGCTGGTGCATTTGCAGGTTAATTAAAAACCAGTGCAAAACGAACAAAGTTTTTAATCTTACCTCACCCTGACTTTTCTGATTGACTGGGTGTTACAATGTAAGCTATTACAACCCACTAGTTTCTGACTCTATATGGGATTTGAACACCATTTTTGTTACTGTAATTTGCGTAATGATACAATTAACGTAAGTTGGTATAATAATGGTATAAATTAAGACAGCTGGAAAAATCTGTAAAATGTTGGTAATGTCAGAGACCTTCAGTGCAGAAAAAATGTGTTACTATTTTATCTCATTAAAGCCCTTCAAGTAAATAATAAAACACATAATTTCTCTGTAACCAGTTTCATTTTGGTGCCTAATTAAATTTCTGTCATTTTCTCTAGTAGATCATGCTGTCCATTGGTGTCTCTTACAGAGTTCTAGCTGCTGAACAGTCTTACCCTTTATATTGTCACCATGACAGACAAAGTCCCACAGTTAATTTAAGTCTTTGGTATTTAACCTAAACAATAAAACTGAACCTGTGTGGGCCAAAAATCTGATTTCAAAGTACATGATCAGTAAATCTCCTGAAATGCCTCACATGCCACATGTGTGACACACAGTCCCTGCCTCCTTCACTGTGGGACTGCTTTAAATTCAGACTAGTTTGTTTCTTTGGGTAACATAACACTAAGGATCTATCTATCCATTGAAATTCCTGTATTGTGCTGCAAATCAGCAAAGAACCACTAGTGCAGACTGAACTTCTGGCAGTGCAGCAGTGTTTGAAGACAGTTCTGTGGATTGTTATATATGAAAAAAGAAATACATTGTTTGCTTCCATAGACTGATCTGTGCATCATCGTTTCTCCAACCTCTAATATTGCAAATTGCTATCATGCTTTTTTCTTTATTTTTCTCAGCTGAAGTGAGAAAGCACTGTTGAAAGAAGCCAAATTTTATTATAGAGGGTTGCTTTAATAATAGAATAGTAGCAGTGACTAAAACAATGCCTAGGATCCTAGTGTCAGTTATCTATGACACTTTCATGTGTATGAAGCAAGGAACAAACCTGCAACCTGGCATCTGATGCCTGAGGGGGGAAGCAAACCACCCTCTCCACTTTCTAAAAGCATATCTTGAGAACAAGTTTTTTAAAGGAACAACATAAGTAATCTAAGGAAGTATTTTGTCTAGTGCATTGCTGTATATAGATAACTGAAAAGGTTTGTAAGTATGTGATGAGGAGTCCTAGGTTTCCTGCTTCAGTATTCTCTTGAAGATAAATCTTGTGGATGACTGTAAGGAGGCCGTGAATAGTCCATTTCTGTGACATAAAAATAATGCTTCTGTGGTACTGGTTCTGTTGTGAGCTTAGGTGTTAAAAAAAATCACACTTTTTTCATATGATGACCTTTAGAAAAAAAAGTGAGTCTTCTTGACAGGCTTTTGGAAACAACATTTTTAATTAGAAGTAGCTTTAAACTGCAGAGACTTACAGAAAGCAATTGTATTTGGTGGAAGTTCAAGGTTTATGGGTATCTGTTGTTACTGTTGCTGTTTTGGTTTTTGTTGTTTTATATAAAACCAAATAATGCAAGTAGTAATGACTAATCCTTTAAATCCTTGCCTGCCAGAAAGGCAAGAATAATTACCTTGCTTTTAAATATGGAAAAACATAGCCACAGAGGTTAAATAAATTTCTAGTGGTTATAAGGAATAATACTGGTAGAATCTGCTGTAGAATTAGCTCTCAATCCTATTGCAGAAGAATAGTGTTCAAAATGTTTTTTGGACTAAATTCAGTGCTTATAGAATAACCTGGCCAGACCCTTCCTAATCAGTGTTCTCAGTGAGGTGGAAAAGATAGTCCGCTCCCTAGGGTTGGGCAGACTGCCTGTAAACATACCTTAAATGGAGCAGAACCACAAACAGGGTGTGAACTCAGAATGCACCCCCCCACACACCATGTAAACTCTGAGTCATCTATAGCATTATGTGATAGATTTATTTTCTTCTGACTTTCTGGAAGAAATAGAGGAAAATGTGTTTAAATCCAGAAAGCTGTCCGTGAACTACTTTGGTACAGTCCTTCCTCATTAACTCCTGAAACTTGTATCTGTCATGGAGGGAGGAAGGCCTCCCACTTTTTCTCGGAAGAGCTAACCTTTGTAAGAAGAGTAGAATTTTAAGGCTGCAACATTACAGTCAGCTGAAGCTTTAAATCACAAATCAATGATGTTTACATTCAGGAGGGTCTCTATGCCTTTTGCTGGCTCTGATTGCCGAATCCTGTAAACTGAAGTGTAAGTTGGCTTCGGTGTGTTTTTCAGAAAGCTTGGTTCATCTCCACTGATGTAGATGTCTCTAAGTACTGCAAGAGGCAAGAGTATGAAACATTCCTTTAATTTGTAAGGAAGAGATGTATAAATGTGACAATGAAACTGATAACAGCTAACCAAATTTCATCCTACAGCTGTTTCCTAGGTAACTAACACATGTAACTATAGAAAAATGTGCATTATGAAGAGACTGGAGAGATCCTGTAGCAGTTCTCTGCAGTAACTGAAGAAACACAGTGAAAACAATCAAATGTGGATACTGCTATGTCATCTTCTTTGTCATCAAGAACCAAGAAGATTTGTTCAGAGGGCAAGCCTTTTCATAGCTAGCTGTAGAAGTTTTATAGAATAGAATATTTTTAGTTAGACGGGACATACAATGATCGTGTAGTCCAACTGCTTGGCCGCTTCAGGGCTGACCAAAAGGTAAACCATATTATTAAGGGCACTGTCCAAATGGCTCTTAAACACTGACAGGTACGGGACATTGACCACCTCTCTAGGAAGCTTATTCCAGTGTTTCACCACTCTCTCTGCAAAGAAATGCTTCCTAAGTTTTGCTTCCCAAGGCCAGACAGCGGACAATCTCATGGTCTTAAAGCTGATATCATCAATGTTCCACCACTTAGAGCAGGTTGCTGTGCAGCCAGTCTGCCTAAGTAGCAGTCACAAAATAGACATTAAGTAGAAGTCTGGATTTGTTTGCTCATGCTCTGAAGTCAATGCACAGACTTTCATTACTGTGCTTTTAACAGAGGATGTTGCACACGTGATCCTGTTGTGAAAAGATACTAGCACTGTGTTTCACTTCAATGTCCCTCCCTTTTCTTCCGGTTACAAGGTGTTTTGAAGAGAAACTGCCTTTTGCTCTGTGGTCTGTTACTTCTATTTTTGCACCCTGGTAATAGAGCACTATGGGTACTTCTGAGAATTTCCCAGGTAGTCATAGAGGTTTGTGGAAGAGCTGGAGCCAGAAGGTGTTTGGACAACTCTTAAGGCTTAATTCACTCGCCTATTTATAGGTGTTTAGTGTCATTTAAGACATACCAGAGTATCTAAGATATGTATGGGAAAAAAGAGATGCAGAAGCTCAGATGGCCTCTTCTGCTGCTGCTCCAGAAAGGCACAGATGACCAACAGCAACTGTACTGGTACTGCACATCTCTGTATAAGGACCTGTTCTAAATATTATAATCCTTATAATCCTGTTCTAAATGTTGCTTTTAATAATGTAAGAGCCTTTAATATGTAGGGCAGCAAGAAAACTTGTCTGTTGTTCTGTTTGTCCACAGGCTTTTTTGTGAACAGCTCTTTCTGTCTTGAAACTAACAATATTCCTTACCTCCATAGAAGTCTGTAAAAGATGAGGCAGCCAAATCAGTTACGTCTCTTTTCCTTTCAGGTGAATTATACAGAGCCTCTTTAAGAAAACAAAGGTTCCCAGCACAAGGCAGTATTGAAATACATGAGGACAATGAGGTGAGATTATTTCCCCAAACAAACTGCGCTATTTTCAAGTAATAGATGTGTGGAAATATTCTCATATTGTATTATCGAATTATAAATCCATTTTGTGGGTTAGTATGTCTTTCCCTTGTTCAACAGGTGCATATGCCATGACTGGAAATCATTACAAGCTTTATAGACATTGCATAACTAATGCAATGGAAAGTGGAAATATAACACAGTTCTCTGAAGAGAAATTTTTATGTCTACTTAATACTTCAGTGAAAATGCAGGTTTGGTGAAACAGATTCAGCAGCAGTCACTAACAATAACAGAGATCCTTTTTTTTTTTAGCAGAGAAGAATCTAAACAAGTTGTATTCCTTCCAGTTAACTGATTAAGGTTGTCTGTCCACACCTAGGATAGGCAACAGAAATGACTAATTGTGCATTTTTGAAGAATTTTAATCCTACAGCCCCGTGAAAATGATGACAGTCTTTGACTTCAGATGTCCTTTTCATTAGCCCTTCAGCCCCTTGTCTCAGTCATGGGCTGAACTACTGCTGAGGGGCAAATGACTTTCATTCCCTTTAAGTTTTCCTGTGAAGGATGCTGGTTAAATCCAGAGGAAAGAATTTTTGTTAACAGTGACTTTTGCAATGCTGATCCACTTGAATTTTTCCCTCCGTTTTGAAGCTTTCAGTTCCACCAACCCGGCACCAGTGCCACATATTTACAAATAGGCATTGGGTGTGCAAGGAGCTACTTTTAACTCTTAGAGGGAATTAAAATTCTCTTCTGAATAACCGGAAGGGGATCACATGGAGAGGGAAATTGTAAGTTTAGAGCAGAGAAAAATGGAACCTTAAAAGCACTTATTAGATCCAGTACTTAAGCAGATACAAGGCAGATTGGCAAAATACCTTCACAGGGAATACTTATACTGGATACTAAAGATCATGGGCCGAACGGAGATAGTGGCTTTAAGGAAGAGCTTATAACTATAATTTTCCACCATTTCTCTGCCCCCATTATATAGGCACTAAAGTTACCAACTTTGTCTTGTCCGTGTCAACAACATTTCCACCCCTAGTCCTCACTAAACTAGAGCCTGAAATGTCTGTGTGTATTTGTTTACTTGTCAGATTTTCTGATGAATGTTATTCTTGTGTAAACTCAGAGCAATTCTTCTCATTTTATATTTACTGTTGAAGACTGTAGCCTTCATTCCAGAACTTAAGAATGAAGTGTCGAGAACATTTCCTGATCCTTAGTAAATGATCCAATCTAGCAATTAACAACCCTCATAGAAATATAAGAAATGTTGCTGCTATTTTTATTGTGCGTTCATGTTTGGTCAAGAAGTCTCTAGGAATCATGTGATCCAAAGTGGAGAAGAAATTGGCAGTCAAGATTTAAAAGCAAAAATAGCCTGATCTTTTAATGTATTACTGAGTTGTTCTTTGAGTGCACAAAACTTAGGGGTAAAGAAGGAAAAAAAAAAGGGGGGGGGGGAGGGGGGAAGGGGAGTTGAGATATTCAAGATGTTTTTCCAGTCTCAAGTAGATAACATTGTTTATACAACAAAGCACACTGATGTTGTCTGCGTATATGTATGCACATATTCACATATTGATAAATATATTTGTGAGGTTTATGGATATTGGCAATGATATATTTTTTTTACTCTTTCAGTAAATGTCTGGGTAAGTTAGCCCCATTTTATATTTTAGTAAGAAGCTGCTAACGTCAAAAGGTTGAGATAACTCTATCACTGGCTTCTGCTGAATGTTTTCATTAGCAGAGAAATGTCTTCTTAAAACCTTAATGATTTGAGTTAGAAGCTTTCCAGTAAATGCAGCAGCCTTGTTCAGGATACCTAGACAGATGTTTACTTAGGCTGTCCGTGTGTGTTGAAAATCTTCTTTAGTCTTTATATATTTAAAATAGCTAAATAGCTTTTGATATACACAAAGACATTTGTAATCTCTGTTGTTCTGAAACCTACATCTGTGCTGCAAGTTCTTCTGGCAGAGCAGAGTGTGCTCTACCTGGTTCAGTCATACTGGGATTAAATAGAACACAGGACACACACATTGCTCCCACAGTGAAGGCAAATATCACAAAAAGATGGAGGGGTGTGGGGGGTGGCAGTGGGGTCTGTGAAGAAAAAAATCACGGCTAACCGATTGTGAATATTGACACCAAGTATACCAACACTGTCCATAAAAATGCTTCTTCCCTTCTTATTCCCTGTTTTTCCCACAGGAAGGAATTCAACACCAGAACTGCAAAATTCATGTGCTAATTTTGATCCTGCATGGGGGGAACATCTTAGACACTGGAGGTGGAGACAACAGCAGCAAGCTGGCAGACATCAACACCTTCAGTTCTGTTTTTGAAAATGTGACCCGAGCCCATTTCCCTTCCGCTTTGGGCCACATCTTAATCAGACTCGTTCCCTGCCCAGCAATCTGTTCAGCAGCTTTCTCTCTTGTTTCCAAGTAAGCTGATTTCCATTTTCTAATGCTTGGCTTTCCAGTGTGTTTTTGAATGGCTTTCTGTGACCTGTCTTTTTCATAATGAAACATTGTGAATCCTTCTTAATCTTTTGCTTACTGCAAGGCTTGGAACAATATTTCATCCTTTTCTAAGTGGATGTATTAAAAAAAACCAAACAAACAAACCAAAACACAACCAAAAAAAATCCCCCCCAACCCCAAAAACCGCAAAAAGCAAAAAAACCACCCAAACGACACAGAAACCCACAAACAAAAAAAAACCAAACCCCAAATGAACAAAACCCAAAAAACCCAACCAACCAAAAAAACACCCCACAAAAACCCACCAAAACAGAAAAATACCACACAGCCCCATGGTGGGCTACAGTCCACAAAAAAAAAAAAAAAAAAAAAAAAAAGATCCGGTAAAAGTCTGCACAGAAGAAAACTGTGGTAACCATTAACTCTTCCTCCTTTGCCCCAAACCTGACCCCAGAAAATCAGTATTCAACTTCTGTCTTACTTTAAGATTGAAACATAGTTAAATCTGCCAGTGGATATGCTAACTGATGTTTGTGTAACAAATTGAACTTTCCATTGGATGTATCCACTTCAGTAGCTGCTTTTCCTCACCGACTTTTTCAGTCTGGAAATTCACTCGTTAAATGAGAGAAACTTTACAGGTAACATATCTTTCCTTAGTGATATTTTCCTGGATATAAATATTTTAAGTGCCATGATAGAGAAAGTAGAAAGAAACACATGCTTTTGAGCCTGCTTCAACTCTCCTGCAAGTGGAAACCAGGAATAACTAGTGAACTCTGTAGTGCTGAGGAGGAGATAATCAGATTTGCTTGATTTATTCTTTCCTAAGCAAAGAGAAACTTCTCTTGTTTTTGCTTGGAGCTTCCTCTAAGTGGTGATTGCTTTTTACTGTAGTATAGTGCCCAAGGTTACATTTGAATCTCATGTAGAGCAGAAAACCCTGCAGGACAGTTGAGGAGGTCAACCATGTTTTGGATGAATAAATGTAGGAATGGTGATGCCTGCTGTACAGATGACTGAGTTAGAGAGGAGAGATGTGAAAAGTTCTGAAATACTAGCTGGACTTAAAAGCTGTGACAGGCATATAGAAGATGAAGTGGAAGGGTGCAGACCAGACTGGTGGAAGGTGTGTCTGACTGTTTGCATCAAGGTGGAATACACTGAAACAACCAGGAAAGGAAAAGTGTGTGTATGTCCCAAGTTGCTGCCCTGTAAAGCGAGAGGACTGATAGTAGAAGAGGAGGTGAAGCATCAAATACTGTCTGGGAGATCATCCTTGCCCATTTGGGCCATTGATTAACACAGGGCTCAGTAGTGTTACTTAGGTATTCCATAATGCAGTGCCTGCAGGTCTAAACTATTGAAAAGAGCTGGAAGAATGTGTGCTGGCAGCCCAAATGAGCAGAGCTCCTACACTCTTTCTCTGTTGTTTGGATTCTGTCATTACAGCACACGGTATTCATCCAGACTGAAAACAGCCAAGCTGGGTGTTTGAATGTCCTATAGAATCATTCCAAGCACTGACATAAGATTGGTATTGCCTTGGTATGTTCTTGCGTGGAGCTGCTTGTGATGGGCCCATTTGGGGCTCACAAAAGGAAAGATGATTCTCTGTTCTCACATTTCTGCAGCTTCATGCCAGAAGCTTTCATAGCCAGAACTCCAGGATGCAGTTGTGGAACATAAACGGAATGTTTACCACAAGTTTAGCAAACTGTGTGGGAGGAAGCATGTTTTCAATTACTCTAATGTTTCATTGAGGGTGAACCAGATGACTGACTGAGCAGCAGCACACAAGATTTCTTGTTTGCTTTGAACGTATCTTCTGTTTTCATAATGTGCAGGTGTAGTGCATGCCAAGGTAGTACAACCCTCTGTTTACCTTGGCATAGGTTTTGAATTATGCTGTGTCTGTGTGCGAGTGCCAGGGTTCAGAGGGATTCCACTGAGTGCATTTATGCAGTTCTCACTGCCTTGCAAATAGTGGCTTAAAGGAAAGGGATCTTTCAGGGCAAAATCACTCTATGTAGTAAGTATTTCAGATTTGCTTAATCTGGTCTGCTCCCATCACTTTCAGTTTCCCATATCTCTCCTATAACTATGAAAGACATCGTTTATGCATCCTGTGTAAATTTATAATGTGTGACTGATCCCCATTTTTGCTGCTAAGGAAGGGTTAAAACTGAGGCATATTCTTGTTTCAGCTAGATGACTTGAGCCAACTTGTCCCTTTCATGGAGAAAAGTATCCCAGAGTAGATCAACTGTGTTAGGCTTTTTATAGCATATGGTTTGATAAGCATATGTTGAGTCACACCTCTGATTGGAGCTCCTAAATTAAAGTATTGGCCAGACTGCTGAATAGTAATTGCAGATGGGGGAGGGGGGTTGACAGAAGTAAAAAAGGCCAAAACAAAGATTTACACTTGGGAAGCAAACACTTGACTAAGAAAGTAAGCATATGAATAATCAAATGAGATGAAAGTATTTAGTTGGATAAGTTTTTTGGAGTGCTCAGCCTCTTGCATGCTTCTTGCATAGTGGTGGGTCCTGCAGCATGTGCTTTTGGTGTTGCATTTTCCTAAATGATTTTTTAAAATACTTTTGTAATTTAATTATAAAGTGCATAGAGAAGTCCAGTCATTATGATCTGAGTTTTTCAATTCCTTGCTTTTCTTTTATCCTGAAAGTGGAGGCAGTAAATGCATATTCCGGCACTGAGAATAACAAGTCCCTAGGACTGTCAGCATGGATGCAGATAACAGTTTTTGACATTTGTGGTTTGGCTATGTGATAGTTATTCAAATGACTGTTAACATATGGGTAATTTTTCCCCTCTATTTTCTTCTCTCATGTCTGCTATGGTCAAGGACTGCTGACCTGAGAAAATTTTGAGGTGGGACAAGTGTTTAGTCTCGATCTGCATTTAGCCAGATGCATACTGCATTCAGAATAAGCTTTTATTCCCTTGTTCCTCCTTTTTTCCCACCTCGCCTTCTATGTTGAACAACTCACTTTCCATCTCTATGGTGCAGTCTCAGTTGTCCCTGCTGGCAGATATCACTGTGGCATCAATCACTTCTCCCCTTGCAGCTGGGTGTACTCTACCCACCATAGAAGACCTGTTCTGTCTTGCAGCCTAGTCATTTGCTGTCTTTTATCAGGGAGGTGTTAGGTTCTAACCTGGTTGACTTTACCTGTCTATCTGTTATACTTAGTGATTTCAGCTGCTTCCTTGTGATTTCACTCTCCATCATCCTTGCCTTTGTGCAAGTATGATGTTTCCAAGACGGTGCTTTGGAAGAACCTCCTGCAGTGTCCTGACAATGCATCAAGATAACAGGACTTGGGCTCCTCTCAGCTTCAGCACAGATACTTTACCTGTTTTGTCTGAGTTTCAGCACTGATACTTAGCATGTGCCCTGTGATGCTTCCCTCATCTTTTCCATACACTCTTTCAGTGGTCTGGATCTTTTTTTCCTTTTTGTTGTTTTTTTAATAACAATAGAGGTCTTTTTTTTTTTTTTTTTTTTTTTTTTTTTTTTTTTTTTTTTTTTTTTTTTCCCAATCTTTGCACTAAAATAAATAGGAATTAAAAAAACCAAACCCTCATTTCTAAGCTAATTAACTGTGATTGTCTAGACAGTAATTTCAGTTTGATCTAAATTTCTTTAGCCACATAAATAGCTAGCTATTTATTTTTCTCATTGACTCTGATGTCATGTGTGAATATTGTTTGCATTTTACTTATGTTAAGAAAACATATGTAGGTATTTTTTTTCATTTCAAACATTCACTTAATTTTTTTTTCCCCTCCTGTGTTTTTCCATTTTTGAGGTGTTACCTGCTAATTGTTACAGTAAATGAGGCCTTTTTATGTGGGTTTTTAAGGTTCATTTTTAATTTTTGAGAGTATTTGTAACTCTGTGTCTGCTCTGCATTTGGGTGATCTAATCAACGGGCTCCATGAATCTGTGTTAATTGGTTAATTGGTAAATGGACACAGCTTGGCCGAGCAGCTGAGCTCCAGGAAGTAGAAACTGTTAGGCTACTTTGGGTGAAAAATAACAAATCACTGGAGTTCTTCAGCAAGAGTCAAATGTGGAAATGTCCAGTGAGGCTCAGGACGTGAGCAAAGACCAGCTTCCATAACTGAGCATTACAAGCCTTCTGTACTTCTTCCATGACCCTGGTAATAGTCTCCTGGATGCAGGTTTTAGCAAGAACATAGACTAATTTCATTTCAGGCAGCTTGCTTTTTAATATAGAAACATAGAAATGTCTGAGTTGGAAGGGACCTCTAGAGGTCATCTAGTCCAGCCCCCCTGCTGAAGCATGGACATCCTCAGCTAGAGCAGGTTGCTCAGAGCTCCATCAAGCCCCACCTTGAATGTCTCCAGGGATGGGGCATCAACCACCTCCCTGGGCAACCAGTTCCAGTGCTCCACCACTCTTGTGGTAAAGAACTTCCTCCTTATTTCTAATCTAAATCCACTCCTTTCTAATTTAAAACCATTTCCCCTCATCCTTTCACTCCAGGCCTTTGTAAACAGGCCCTCTCCAGTCTTTTTGTAAGCTCCTTTCAGGTACTGGAAGGTAGCTATTAGGTCTCCCTGGAGCCTTCTCTTCTCCAGACTGAACAATCCCAGCTTCCTTGGCCTGTCCTCATAGAAGAGGTGCTCTAGCCCCCAGTCATCTTTGTGGTCCTCCTCTGGACCTGCTTCATCAGGTCCATGTCTTTCCTGTGCTGAGGCCTTCAGAGCTGGATGCAGTATTCCAGGTGAGGTCTGACCAGAGCAGAGTAGAGCAGTAGAATCACCTCTCTTGATCTTCTGGCCACACTTCTTTTGCTGCAGCCCAGGATGCTATTGGCCTTCTGTGCTGCAAGCTCACACTGGCTGCTCATGTCCAGCTTCTCATCCACCGGCAACCCCAAGTCCTTTTCTGCAGGGCTGCTCTCTATTGCCTCTTCCCTAAGCTTGTATTGGTGGTGGGGATTGTTCTAGCCCAGGTGCAGGACCCAGCACTTGCTCCTGTTGAACCTCATGAGATTCACTTGGGCCCACTGCTCCAGCTTGTCCAGGTCCCTCTGGATGACATCCCATCCCTCTGACAGCACCACTTCGCTTGGTAAATATGGCACCAGGTTCCTAAGGAAAGTGAATACAAAATAGTATTGAAGTTGCCTGCCTGCAGCTTTTGATGAGCTGAATTATCCAAAATACTTCTAACTTTCCTTTAATCTCTAAAGGACAGTCAACTTTATGTAAGAGAATCTGGCATAAACTAGTGTGCCTTAAACATTTGTCTCTGTGAAATGTTTTCCCCACTCATCAGTAAAAGTCAGTCAAGAAATGATTGGCAGATTTACTGAGAAACTTACAGGATGCTCATGCAAAAGAAAATAATGCTGACATCCCATCAAATTTAAGCTTGCATTTTCAGTTGAGTCATCTCCTTTTTGCAAAATGTTACTACGCAAACATTTATGTATGATTTCAGAATGTGTGCAGTTTTGTTCCATCTTTTTGAAAGGATGGAACACTGGGAAAAATGTTTTTATAAGCTTTTGAACAATACATCTGCCACACTTGTGTTCTAGTTAATAATATTCCATTTGTGATGGTTGGATCCCTTTCTGTAATGTAGTAATTTATTATATATATATATATATATAAAAAAGCTGCTGTTCCAAATGATGTCTACGTGTATGTGGAAAAATCACACCAAGTATGTTGGTGCAACTACAGTAATGCTTTTTAGCATTATCTCATTCACATAAAGCAGTAACTCCTTGATTTTTTTAAGAAGCTGAATTTGGTGAGAAAATGATCCCTCCTGTATTCCCTCATTGTGAACTGCAGTAGACCAACCCATTTCTATTAATAAGTAATGGTTCATCCTCTAATGCTTTGTGCTGTCTCCTGCATTTTTCCTGATGATAGCATGTCCTTTTCTAGCCTAAATCCCTACAGCTATGATGAGAGCTGTCTCAGCAGCAGTGAAGACCACATCCCACTGGCTGCCTTGCCCTTGCTGGCTGTTTCATCCCCTCAGTACCAGGATGCAGTTGCCATGGTGATCACTAAAGCCAATCAAGTTTACAATGAATTTCTCAAATCTACTGATGGGGCTGGTTTTAATGGACAGGTAGGACTATTTTTTCTTACATAAAAAGTAAAATTCCTTTGGAGCAAGGCTATTTCTTTTCAAGCCGTTGTGTTGAGGGATTTGAGTTATGAATGTGGGACAATACTGCAAATATGATGAATGAATGAGCATGGGATTACCTATGCAAAATGCTTTCTCAGTGCCCAGCATGAGAAAGACACTTCTGGAATACTGTGCAATATCTAATCTGTTGGTAGAAGATACTGTACCGTCTCCCACAAGCATTTTGACCCTTACTAAGTATTGCTGCGAACTCCAGTAATGCATAAGAGTTAGTTGTGTCGTAAGTGCGGTATGCTAAGCAGTGAATAAGCATGCCAGGCCAAGACATCATAATATCTGTTACTGAGTTCCTCACACACCTGCTACAGCTGTTAGAACATTTGGGACATCTCTGACTAATGAATCCAATATTTAACTATTGCTATTTCTCTTTTTTATTCTATCACAGTAGCAAGAAAACAACTGATAGTATTGAAACTTAGAAGACAAATACTCAGTTCCCAGCAGTGCTGCAGATTTCCTGTGTAATTTTGGGAAAGACATGTTACTGTTTCTGCTCCTTCTTCAACCTGATCCCCACCTGACATGTATCTTTCCTTTCATATTTTGGTCTTTTCTGTCCCTTTATATTGCAAGTTCGGAGATCTTGCAATATAGATAGGAGACTGCCTTTTTGATTTTATAGAGTATTTGGAACAATTTAACTATGTTACTAATGCCAATTATAATGCAGATTAGAAGTGGAACAGTAAATTGAAGGAAATGCTATTAATACCCAACAAAACATGCTATTAATTTTATTACAGGTACCGGTTTCATTTCATTTTCAGTTCTTTGTGGACTTCATTACATGGAGTAGGAATCTGAAAATCAGAGTAAATCAGCATGGTGTTAATTGTATACAACTTTAGAAACAAAACTGTCTTAGGATATATGTTACTTTAATGTATTTTGATATTTTAAGATGTTTTTATCCCTAGAAGTATACTAAATTAAGAGAGTGTGGTATGTGGAGAGGCACTAATAGAAGTTTGAGGTTTTTCCCTACCTGCATCTTGAACTTTTCCTAACATGCTTCACTGCAAATAAATGATGCACAACATCCTGGTATCCAAAACTTGTAGTTTAGTGTTGTACTCAAGCTGAATTAAGGCTAGAAGTAATTTAAGGTTTGTAAGGAGAAGTAATGGGGGTTATACTCAAACAGAAAGGTGTTACATCTATTACTCATCCTCGGGCACTGGCAGGGGGACAGGGAGAAAGAGTCATCTGCGGGATAGGGAGGAGTTCACCGGAATTGGCTTGTGAGTCTGATTCTAGTGTGCCGTATAATTACCAAAACAGTTGAATTCATGGTTTTAGTACTCTATGTATTTTAATTCCCAGGTCCATGCTTTGAAAGTAGCTTGTATGTTTATGTAAACATGAAACAAGAATGACTCTCTCTGCTAATTTAAAAGTTATGTTCCATTCCCTTGTCCTGACAGGGAAGTACCAGTCTGTTTTTAATCTGTTAAGATTCTCTTCCCTGTATGAGTCTGAAGAAAATGTTAAGTGTCTTGAAATGTTTGTGAGACTGATTGTCTAGTGGTCTTGACTTTGAGCTGGAATCTGGCTGCAAGCACCTGGAAGAATTCTAGCCCACTTGGAAGAACCCCCAGCTGGTCAAAATAGTGCCTAGGACAGATATTCTTGATGTAGGGTGTATGTCTGCAGGTAAAAGGAAGTGGGAGAAAATGGCTACATGTATTCAACTGTAATAGGAACGAAGGTGTAAAAAAACAAGGATGTAAAGTAAGACAGCTACTCCTCTGCAGTGCTGTAATATTTTGTGTTTCTTTTAAGACACTTGCTACATCTCCAAGAAAATTCTTTTTATTTCATCAGGTGTGTCTCATTGGTGACTGCATTGGAGGAATTTTGGGCTTTGATGCCATCTGCTACAATTCTAATACAGCTGACGAGAGTCGGAACAGTAGCAGGAGGGGAAGCATCAGCAGCATCCAGGTGAAGAGAAAAAAAATCCACACAGCTGAAACCTTATGCATTCATTCCCTGGAGGAAAACACTTCATATAAATCAGAGAAAATGTAAAGATTTAGTAAATTGCCATGATAGCACGGGCTTTTGCTCATATATAAAAAAAAAGCTGTCTGAAAATTATGTCTGCAGCTTCAGGTTTTTTTATCTGCAAATTTTTAAAGTAGGGTTACCAAGGGCCCTTTATTATATCTATAACTGTAGATGCAAACATGTCCTCTCTCACTAATAGGAACACAGAAATGTCTGGGTTGGAAGGGATCTCTAGAGGTCATCTAGTCCAGCCCCCCTGCTGAAGCATGGACATCCTCAGCTAGAGCAGGTTGCTCAGAGCTCTGTCAAGCCCCACCTTGAATGTCTCCAGGGATCCTGTTTTTGCAAAAATATTTTATATTTCCTTTTATATTTCTCGTTTGTTTGTTCATGTAGGGTCTAGAATTCCTTATACTACTGCTTGGCAGTAGTGTAGCATTAAGATGTGTTCATGAATGAGTTTTAGTGACTGATGAAAGAACACTTTCCTGATAAGAAATGCAAGTCACCTGAGGATCTGTGAATGGACCACTGAGCATAACAGTGTCTATATGACTGCTGTATTTGGAGAGAAGGGAGGATTAATTCTGTGAGCCAGCAAAGATTGTATGGTACTAAAAGCACAATTTTTACAAGTAATGCTACCATGTAAGCTTTATTATTTTGTTCAACACTTAAGAAAATTAAAATTAATCTAATCCTATGTACTTCAGACTAAAGTGGATAAGGGAAGGGGGTGGTGTGTTAGATATGACACTGAGTAAGGTGTCTGTGGTTCCTTCTTTGATGATTTTGTGACTCTGGACAAATTGTTTCATCTCTTCACTCTTCAGTTACCTTTTTCCTCAAAAATGGGCTCAGTGATGCCTGAACCTGCTTGGTTCAGTTTAGAGCTATGTGTGGTGGGAGAATTCTTGAGCAAAGAGACATTATCTGAATGTTTTCAGTAAGAGTTGCTCACCATTAATAATGTGGCTCTGGGTTCTCAACAGCTAGCCTTTGATAGTACCAGCACTGAGGAAAGTGCATTGCAGGTAAAGTGAATGAGGGAAGGGACCTCCTGGATCCCAGTCCTAGAGAGGGGTGAATTGTGCAAGTGCTGATGATGAGTCTGAGAGTCAGGGTCACACTTCAGGGCGTGTAGGTTCTTTTGCTCTTATAGTTTCATCTTTCCTGTATTCCTCTTCTTCCTGATACCATAGAGATTTTCTTCCTGTTCCTTTCTCCATTTTTGCTCTTTTCTCCTCTTGACTTCATCTCTACTACTCTGTGTGTTCAGAACTACTAAGTACTATTTTCCTTTCTTCTCTTGTCTTTCTGAGCATTGTTCTCAGCTTGCTCCTGCAAAACATTCAGGAGAACTCTTTTAATTTTGTTTTTTTATTGTGTTTTCTAGCCTTTCCCTGCCCCCCTCCTTTCTTTGTGTCTCCAGTAGAAATAGATCTAATTGGAAGAGTTTGAGATGCAGAAATATTAGAGAGTTTATCACTTTACCATTTCAGAAGTGTCAGGGGCATTGTAAAATAAAAGTAGTTGGAAATAAGGATGAGACTGAGCTGCTCTCAACCATTTTATGTTCTTGTTATAAACCATGAAAATAGACTAAATTAGGTTTAGATAGTTCCCTTCTCTTAGCTTATTTCAAAGTGGTCTATAATAATAAGCTAGCTTGGTGATTAAGTGACCATTACATTCTCTGAAGAGTTCACAGTTTAGGCACTAGAAACTTCCTTTTGGAGAGAGAGGGACTGTTAATTTAATGAGGCAATGCAAATAAGGAATTAGAATGGTCTATTCTACTACCCTAGTCTTTGTAGGTTTGTGTGCTGTAGTCTGTTTTTTGTGTTTTAGTTTTCACTATATGCTGAATATTCAAGTCAGGATTATCCATAGTAGCTAGTGACTTCTACAGTATAGGCAGAAGTGTAAATGACTACTGAGATTATGATTACTGTTGCATGTACGTGCTTGTACAGGGCAGCAATTGAACATTTGCCTGCATATTCAGTGAAAGAATCTGCAATAGAGCAAATGTCATTCTGCTCCGACCAGACTAGTAACTCTTGCTCTTATAATTATTAGTTATGTTTGTAAATGTTGAAATACTTAACAAAGAAAGACAGTGTTGTTTTAATCGTCATCAGATCACTCCTTGGGTTATTAAAATTCAGAAGATGAAGGGAACTTGGTCCATCATCAGAAGTGGAAACCTAAAGTCTTCTATTAGCAGTCACTGCACTTTGTTTGCAACACTGTCTCTTAGGAGAGGAATTTGATTCGCTTTTGTTGCAACAGCTAATATATTAATAATTTAGAGGTTGACAACTCTTCCTTAGAACAAAGGGAGATGACAAATTTCTTCATGTAGCTCAAAAATAAATAAAAGTCACCTATGGGTGACTAACTCAATTCCCAGTATTGATACCATTTTACTGCAGATAAGATTTTAATTCTGACGTGGGTGAGTTAAAAGAGCTTGTAGAAATGGAAAACAAGCTGTTTAACTATTTAAAACACAGTGAATAGTCTTTCTACTGATCACCTCAACCTTCTTCTAGAGTGTTGCCTAATGTCTTTTTAAGTGGTTTAGTGTACTTTTTGGAACTGTATCTCACTCCCCAGTCTGTCTAATATAAAATGGTATTGGCTCAGTCTCTTTTTCAGTATACAAGGAAAGACTGTGTCATGAAGGTGAACCTAAATATTCAAACCAGTGAGATTAAAATTTGTTCAGTTTTTTTTGGTTGGTTTGAATTTAGGATTTTTTTTTTTTTTTTTTTTTTTTTTTTTTTTTTTTTTAATAAGAGGTTTGGTTTGGTTTTTTAATGTATCAGACTAGTATAAATTTGAACACTTTCTCTTCAACGTGATGCCACTCCATACAGACATTTTGGCATGCTCTTAGCATCTGATCTAAGTGTCACCATTCAGATGCAGAGAAGGCCCAGATGGTTTACAGAACTTAATTTCTCAGTGGTGGTAGTTCTCACTAAATAACTTTCTGTCTCTGCAAAATGATCTTCAGGATTTCTCTATTGAATGGCTGTTCAGTAACATGTAAAATTAATTTAGTCCCAGTTCAGCCCCAAGCGACTGTCACATCAACAGATTGTTTGTGGGATAAACGGCAACTCCGGAACTGGCACTAACTATAGTTCCCAGGTTCCCTGTTCTTGAGAGTAAGACTAATTATTCACTTGTCACAGTAGCCAGGAGGTCCTGTTAGCTGCTGAAGTCTATAAGTGGAGCAGTGTGGGAAGGTTCATCTCGTAGATCATATACTGCTTCTGTCTTGGTTTCATTTGCCTGCAACTCATCTGCATAGTTCTGTAGAACAGATTAGATTCTTCAACATCTCTACTCAACATGAAATCTCACCCCACATGCCCAGGGCTGCTGATGTGCTTCAGTATTGTGAGGTTATGGGAAATACCTGTCAATGAACTTTTTCTTTCTGTAGCTTCAGAGAAGTAGACTCAATGAGAAAGTTTTCCATAATCTCTCTGCCTGGCTTTGGCCAAGTCTTTTAATCTATAATGCCTCAGTCCCCATTTGTAAGCCCTGCACTCTCTCTCTCATCCTCTGTTCTGTCTGGTTGCATTTTACACTCTGCAAGTTGCTTAACAGTACTGAGCACAGTAAAGTCTCTTTTCACTTGGCACATTTGCTGTTAATGAACTGTGAAGAGTGTAATGAAGTGGCATAATACTATGTCCAACAAGATAGTTGCAGGGAGCAGTTGTGAAGAAAATGTAAATGAGCGTGGCAAGGGAGTTGTATGCAACCAGGAAAAGAACAACTCTCTTGTACAATGCTTAGACACATTCCCAGTGACATTCCCTTGGATTGTCTCTGAGATCTAGTCCCTTGTCATTCTAAAATGACATTTTTCTTCTCTCATTGAACTGTCTGTGGCATGTATGCTTTGGAAGATCTCAGTTTTACCCATAGAAAATCAGGTTTAAAATGTGTTGATTTTGACTGAAGAAAATTAAGACTTTCTTCTGCTGTGCAATAATAGCATGCTCCATGTCCTGTAACTCTCTTTGGGTGATGGTTGTTATTCTACAATTTAACCAAAAAAAACCCAAACCAAAACAAAAACCAGCTAGCATTCTACTGTGTCTCTCTCAGAAACAATGTGCCTAGTAAATTAACATGGTTAACCTCAATGATAGTAGTGCAGAAGAGGGAACTTGATGCTTTTCCCACGTGTTATTGTTCTGAGACTGTCAAATTCCTGTACAATTTGACCTGTGTTGTGATTGTCTTATGACAAAAGAGAACACCACACCCTTTGCAAGTGGAACCTGTTACTGAAGCTTAGAGGACAAAGGTGAATTGTTGCCAGCTTTCAGGGGTTAAGATACTAGGTTCCATTACTGAAAAGTCATCTTAGCTAGTTCACTGGTGACACGAGCTAATTTTTAAATACTATGGAGAAATGTGTGTGACTAAAAGGAAAACATTTGGTGTTACGTTACTGTCTACTCTATGACTTTCCAACAGCCAACCTTTTTCCTGAGATCATCATGAAATCAAGAGACCTAAACAAAAAGATTTCATCATGTTTAGTTCCTTTCATCTGCTTTCTTTTTTTGGGAAAAATGGCTTCCCATTTTTCTCAATCTGTTGTCAGGAATTCCTTTTTAAAAACCAATGGGAACTGACGTATCTGATGTGATTTTAACAGAGAGAGACTTAGAATGTCACCAGAGGTTTGATAAAACTCTGAGCCTTCACAACACTGATATGGTCTTAAGAAGCCACTGATAGTATGATGTTTAAGAGCTTGACCTACAGCCCATTTGAATCAGTGGATTTGTCAGTGCATTTAATGGGCTTTGGTTCAATCTCTAAAGATTCCTTCAGCTATGTGTATGTGGATTCACCTCCATTTTGTGTGCCACCAGAAATATTCTTATATGCTCTAATAAATTTATTCATAGTAAAAACACCAAATTGCAATTTTAGGCAAACATTGCAGAATATTTGTAGCATGCAAGTTGCAATTTAAAATCATAAATATATTGCACTTTCGTAGCACTGTTACATGGGAACAAGCTAGAGATTGGAATGCGTGAAGGCTGAGGTAAATAAATACCTTTGCTGAATCAGATTGAGGTAATAATGAGACACAAGCAGATAATGATATGTTTAGTTGTGTTCTTGAGAATTCAAATGTAAAAAGTTACTGAAACTCTGTCGGGAACACTTTGGTTATAGGAATTTTAACTTTGAAGGGTCCCTGATGTTCTGGATAATAGAGTTGGTAAAAAAGACTGATGTTATAACAGAGCTTCAACGTAAGGTTGTAAACTGTGGGTCATATTAAGCTACATAAAATCATTTAGGTTGGAAAAGGCCTTTGAGATTATTAAGTCCAGACATTAAAGGTGGAACAATCAGAAATAGCCAGAAGAGACAAACTGAAAGTTGTTGTTTTTCTAAGTCAAATAAAAGGGAAGGGGGAACTAAACCAAAACAAATACCACACACAAAAAAAAGCCAACCAACAAACAAACAAAAACCAACCAAAAAAACCCAAGAGCAAGCCAAGATTTTAGTCATGTGCATCCTCAGCTAACTGCATATACTGAGTCATAGAATCATAGATTCGTTCTTCATGAAAGAGACCTTATTCCTAGCCCTAAACCACTAAACCATGTCCCTAAGCACAATATCTACCCAGCTCTTAAACACTTCCAAAGATGGTGACTCCGCCACCTCCTTAGGCAGGCTATTCCAATGCCTGACAACCCTTTCAGTAAAGAAATTCTTCCTAATATTCAGCCTGAACCTCTTCTCGTTCAACTTCAGGCCATTTCCTCTTGTTCTATCGCTTGTCACTAGGGAGTCAGTGTCAGGCTAAAAAAATATTACTGATTACATAAAAAAAATACAACTATGGCCTGGAGTTAGTTCTGGCTTAAACTCAGTGGAAGCATATATTTTAGGTGGAGACTTTATTTTGGTTTTACATCACTTTAGCACACAAAACCATGGAGGCAATAGCAGGTGCTCTTGCCTCCTACCTGACTCTCTGAAATAGATTCTGAAATAGTCTCTGCAGTCATTAACAGTAACAACTACAAGAAGTGAGGGTTAGTTTTAACATTGTAGATACATTAGTATTATGCCAAGCAAGGTCTTAAGTCTTACCCAGCTTTAATGTGAAAGTTGGCATGATATGAATTTTGATGTTACTGTGAAATGCAGAAGGAGATTCCTATGCATATGTAGAGTTTTGTCATTGTACCATCACAGTAATAATTGTCTTTGAACATGCTGGTCCTAATCTAACCATGGTAATGCTAATTGTATCGTATCATCCCATGAATTTTAGTACTGCATTGTAAGAGTTAGTAGAATATGGATGAAAACCAATTATGCAATTAAAAGGGATTTAACTGCATCTATTCTCCCAGTATGCCTTGTTGATGTTTATATCTTTGAATTTTTGTAAAAAAAAGATAGCAGGCATTTTCACACTGTCTTATTTTGTTGGTCTGAATAGAAGGATATTTACACAGAACTGAATTACACAGTTGTTAGAAAGAACCGGATCTTGCATGCCTCATGCAATGAAGGGTTCAGTCCAGTGGAACTTGTTTTACAAAGCAGCATTTGTATTGGCTACTGACATGGATGCAGGAATAAAAATCTGGAGGTAATAGGAGTGTGTCAGGGAGGATGCTTCTGCAAACTGCAGAAGTGCTGGAGGAAATGAACAATAAATAAATTTATTTGCTATTTTAAGGGGTACCTTAAAGATACAGTACCACTGGTCTCTTCTTGCATCCTGCAGTTCACATTCTTAACAAATCAGGTCCTGCATCCATGGAACAGGATGAGCAAGACCATTAATGTTGTAATGGGCATTTTTGCATTCAGATAAGACCCTTCCTGATTACTTTATGATATTTGCAGTTCTCTAAGAATGATCAAGTCATGAGAGATAAAGCTTTTGTGATGATACTTCTCCCCATCCCCTAAAATTCATGATTCTTCTTCCAGCTTTTAGGCTATACTTCATACAGTGGAAGTTAGTCATCTCTTTCCTTATCTTCTACTGCAGAGAGAAGGTCTAACTCATTCCACTCTTTTTTTTAGATTAAGTGAGGTCAAATGTGTAAATGTAACCATTTCATATAAGCTCTCTCATATTTTGGTCACTGTCTAAATCTTCCTTTTGCTCTGTTCATTCTCTGAAGGATAATCCCTTCTTAGCAGAGGACTCCAGTCTCGGTGGCAGCAAACGCCTGAGCAAAAGCAATATTGACATCTCGGGAATCACGGAGGATGAGGAGCCAAGGCAGCCGTTGCCTAGGAAGCAGAGTGACTCATCTACCTATGACTGTGATACTGTAACCCAACATCATGCTTTCTTGTCTAGGTAACTAGTGTTTGATGACTGAGAGAAATGGGCTGGCCACTGAAGGGAGCTTGTCAGCACCAGAGCAACAGAATAATTTTTATTACCTGTGGTGTGTTTCTGAAAGTTTGCTTAAAGTCCCTGGGTACTCCTCAAAGAAAACCATAGATATAGTAAGACTAGTATGAATGTACAAGTATGGAGTATTTTGTTTAATCTTTATTCAGTTATGAGGTTTTGAATATACAAAACTGAATGGAAGTAGTTTGGTTTCTTCGGTGCAGCCTACACATCAAGGTGGATTAATGTTTTATAATTCTAAATTTCTGTTAGGTTTTTCTTTCTAAAGATCTCTCTGACTTCTCTTACAGGCTTTCTATTATTCTGTAAGGAATGAGATAATTGCTTTAGGTACTCCCATTGGTCTGTGAGCTATTCAGATCAGCTTTAATGCAAAAAAACCACAAACCCAACTGCATAAACAGTTAAGCCAGCTGCATATTGGCTTAAATGAGGAGGAGGTTAGGGAGGAGAGTTAATTAGCTTTCCTGGATCCTAAAAAAACTTTAAAACACAGATTTGATGGGAACATACACATTCCCTTTGTCTCATTGTTTCTGCCTGTTCTGCTTTTGGTTTTTTTACTTATCTGAATTCTTTGTCCTTTTTGACTTCTATCCATCATCTTACTTCCTTTATTTCATTGGGAGTGATGCAGAGGAAGAAGCCTTATATGTTGAAGTTTCAGTTCTGCTACCACTGACTATAGTGTGTGTGTATATAGGAAATATATATAGGGACTTATTACTGTGCTTCAAGCTTGACAGTTGTTAGTAGCATTTTAAGGTAATTTTATTTTCTTCCTTTGACTGAATGTACTTTGCTTTTGTTGATTCTTCTGCTTTTATTTTCAAACCACTAAGTTTTCTGCATAATAATACTTTGTATAATGTCTTCCCTCTGAGGCAGAATGGTTGTTTTTCACTTGTGTACAACTGAAAACATGATTTTTTTCATTAGTCACTTTTAGGTTCTTGTATAGGAGTGTTGTGTCGTATTTAAATCAGAGTGTTGACTTGTATAAAGCACTTCAGGTTTGAGACATAAGAACAAAATTAAAAAACAAAGATAACAGGTTTCTTCCAAGCCTTTTTTCATTGCCTGTGTGTCTGTGATTTTAAACTGGAAGCTTTACATGCAGCTGTACTTAAGCAAGCAGGTAGAAAAGAGTTACCTCCCATTCGCATTTTGGACTCATCAAACCTTAGGCTGTTGCTAAGTTTTTGAAGAATAATTGGACAAACACAGGCTAAAGACATCAGAAAAAAAGAGAGTTAATTTACTGCAGTTTAGAGGTGGTGTGCCAGTGTGAGTAATGAATTTACAAAGATCACTCTTTCACACAGAAATGTCCTTGTCCTACACAGTGTGGTTGTATTTTGGTGAGTCAGCTTGTGCTTTTCATCTGAGTGTTTTTGGTAAAGAGAGGTAACTCCTAACTTCTGTGCCAACGATGGATTCATTTCTTGGGTTTCCTCATTTCTACCCTAAAGAGGCCCTAAGCTTGGGTCTCCAGAGTTTCAGTTAATCACCAAAGCTATAGTGGTAAGATTGCCAAAATTAGACAAACATCTGTGACGTGAATTCTGGTTATAAATTGAGAATTTCAATCTGAGAACCTAGTGACAGAGGGGCCTGGTGTCTTGGCCAGATCTGGGACCAATCTTCATGGATTCTAATCCTTATTTGGCCACTGATGCAGAGTGTAGCAGTGTCCAGGTAACTCGTGAAGTTACAGCTCTGGTTGAAGTCAGCATGTTCAGAATCTCTTAGGCTCTGGAGGCAGGTTCTGCTCTGATTCAGCAGGTGTATATGCTACTTTTTTATTTCTGAATATAGTTATTTCTTCTCCAGCAGAACTAAATGAGAAGTGAGTGTCAGTGAGGGATAGGTGATCTGTATTTACCTCATGCATGTATGGCATGCAAAGTAAATGGAAGTGTTTAAATCACTTAAAAGATTAAAAACTGTCTTTATCACTAATTTTAACCTGTAATAGATAGTTGAAAAGTAGTTAAAATCTAATTTATAGCTAAGAGAACAGATTAGAGCAACGTTTTCTATGTACCCTTGTAACATACTTTATGACTGTAAATTTCAATACCATTGTCCTTATATGACCTCAGTACATTAGAATTTCTGGCAGAAGTTTCAGAATAAGCTGACACATCTGTACTGCTAAAAGGGAGGGCAGGTGGACTTCAATCTTCAGAGTCCTTGTGTAACTTACCAATAATTATTCTATAGAGTAACTGTAGAAAACTCTTGCATGTTGAAGGTAAATTTACTGAATAGACACACTGGAGATCATGGTAAGTGTCTGCTATACTGCATTATCTACCTACGCTTTAAGACATGTTGCTTGGATCTAGATACAGATACTAGAGCTTTCTAAGCAGCCTGTTTTGGGAATGTAATTTTTTTTCCTCTGGATGCTCTCTTCATTATTGTTAAATCAGTGCTTTTTCTTTGCTCAGCATCCACTCAAGTGTGTTGAAAGATGGTGCAGACTTTCCTCCTGTGAATTCCAGTCTCTCAGAAGTAAACCTTGGCCGATTTGAATTTGAGGTGTCTGATTTCTTCCTCTTTGGATCGCCACTTGGTTTGGTGCTGGCCATGAGGAGTACTGTTCTGCCTGGCCTGGACGGTAAGCTCTTTCTGGGGTTAGAATACAGACTGCTTAATGACCTTTGTAGACAAAGGGACTTATATAAAAGGAGGTAAATAAAGGAGTCTAGATAAAGACTGGGGAGTGAGGTAAGCTTCTTCCTCTAAAAGATGGGATTGTTAGTGTAGGTAGATATTGAGGTGATGAGGGTTGTTCCAGGAGTGTCCTGCTCACCCATTTACAGTACTGTCTTTTTTTTCTGTTGTTAATCATATATTCCATGTCATACAAGATGAAGCTTATACAACACCAAGGATCCATCCTTGAAAAGATATAAAAAATAACATCTGTATGTGGTTCAGCATTGTATCTTGTTTACATCTGGCTCAATGGGTAAACTTGGGCTCTGGGTGTGTTGGTTGTGAGACAGTTTTTTCCTCTCTGAGCCTAGGGATCAGACACATACAGGGTTTTTTTATTATTATTATTTCTAAATGCATCTGTATTTTTTCAATTTTTCAGTTAAAGTAAAAGCCTGCTTTACTTTTTGAAATCCAGTGTATTGTATGAGTGTGTATGTATTCTTTACATTGTATGAGGTTTAGGTAGCACAGCATCTTCACAGGAAATAAAATGTTCCTCTATTAGGTGAGGGAGAAAAATCAGTTGCAGTAGTGGGATTCACAAATTGTTGTCACTTCTCAATTTATAGACTTTTGAGTAATGTCATTTGACTGAGCTTTCAAAGTCACATTTGATTGTGGGAATAAAGAGGAATGTAATATAAACTGAAATATATATGTATAACTGAAAGTTATTTTACCTGCTGTGATTAAAAATGACCAAAGACGTGTTTTTCAGAGCCCTTAGAAATCTGATAGGGCTTTTTCTTTTTTTTTAGCAACAAGCTTCGTGGACTTACAACAGAGCATATTTAAACTCCTGTTTTGTGTTTCTTTCCTCATATTTGCAGTACTAGATTTTGTTCATATAAAAAACCACAGAAATAAAACCCAAACAAATGAAAAACCAACCGACAACAACTACAACAACAACAAAAAAATCAAACAAACAAGCAAAAACCGCCAAACAAAACAAACCCCAGATGAAACCAAAATTCAGCTAAAGAGACTGGGAGTTTCTATATATCTTCCCACAAACTAAGGTTTTTTGCTTCTGTGAAAGAGCTGTCAGGGAAATGAATTAAAAAATTACATAGGTGTCCTGGTTTCAGTGAGAACAGACAAATTCTTTTCAGTGATTTTACTTTTCAGCTCGGTTCTTCTAACTGCGCTGTCTGAAGTTAGCAGCCTGTTTTCCCAGGCAGTGTCTGCTC
>JANIJG010001011.1:0-38588 GCA_024611175.1 Megaceryle torquata | reverse complement strand
AAGGGGGTTTGGTTTGATACTGGTTTTGTACATATTTGTATATATTCCTTTTATTATTGTTATTATTTTAATTTTCATTAAAGTTATTCTAGTTTCCTTTTCTAATCAATAAGTCTCTCTCCCTTATTCCCTTTCCCTCTTTGGGGGTGGGAGGAGAGGTTAAAAGAGAGCATCTGTTATAGGACTAAGGGGTTGTCCTGACCTTAAACCACGACAGTGAGTGATGGCTGGCTTTGAAAACTGCACTGTAATTTGTTTTTCTCTCTTGGAGATTTATTTAACAGATTAGCAACACTTTCTTCTGAAGATAGTGGGAGTTTTGCTGGAGGGACTGGGGCAGGGAGTTGAGGGTTTTTGGTTTTGTTTTTGTTTTTTTTGTAGGACTTCATGTGAAAAAAATTAACAGTATTAACTAGCATGCACAGATTGAAATTCTTTGAGCTAGAGTTAATATTTTTGCAAGATTTCTTGTTTTCCATTTAATGACTCAGAATGGATATATTTATTATGGAATCACATAGGAAACAGAGCATCCATCTGTTTCATTAGATACCTTTTAGAGTCTTTGAGGATAAATTCTGATTAGCGTATGCCAGTTACGGCACAGTAAGTAGAAAACACTGGCAGTATTTAGTACAAGACTACCTCAGTGGGAAACACAGACGCATTTTTCTAAATAGCCAGTGGTGGCTGTCAGAAGTTGACTCTGTGTGATAAGCTTTCCTTTCAGTCGGTCCTGATGAGCACGGATGAAATTCACATTTCACTTCAAGGGAATGTACACATGCAATGAAAATGTGTGAAAATTTAGTGGAATTGCAGCTTTTTGCACGAGGGATTTCTCTGAAGTGATAAGTTTTTGTGTGTATTTTCTGTGCAATCTGAGTCTTCCCTTGAATGCTGTGCTGCATAGGATAGCATTTGTGTGTTCAAAAGTGTGGCAATTACATTTAAAAGTAATTGTTAGCCTTATAAGCCTGCCCTTTAAAAGTAACGTTGGCTTCACAAATGTGAGAGCTGCCTTCATGAAACCTTATAATGTGAAGTAGGTTCATAGGGGAAGCTCTGCAAGTTGATCATAACATTTCCTTGTCTGAAACCCAGGCAAAGCATGAATAAGGTAAAGTATATTCTTACTGGAAGGTGTGTTCCAGAACATTTCTTGAGAGGATCTGAGTCTTGACATCTTCATGATATGAAGATAAGTTTCTTAGACAAATTTGCATGATACAGAGTGCATGTGGAAAGGGATCTCCATGGATGTGATTCATCATCATACTCAGAGTATCTTGAGAAGATTTTTGCTGTCATCAGTGAAAGGTTAATTGACTTACTAGTTGGAGAAAAAAACATTGTGTGACTGTGTTGTAACCTTTATAGAAAAACCCACTCATGTAGAGGAGGAAAAAAAAAAGTAGTATTGTTCTGACCTGTTTATGGCAATGCTGTTATTACAAATCACTATTAGTCTTCTAAGATTAGAACTTGGTAACATCCACAGTCGATATCAAGATTTGTCCCTGTATACCATTAATGGCAGCAGGTACCAGAACATGAAATTTTGGAGTCCTTCCAGCAACAGGGAAGGCACTTGAGAAAACCTGTAAGGATATAATATTTTTTTGATATATCTCTTGATATATATTTGATATATCTATTGATATATTTCCTCTCTGTGACTCCAGCAGAGGAAAATAGGCAGCATCAGGTTTACTCATTGCAGTTTTGCTTAGGCAAAAATACCTCGACTGTTGCTCTTGAAAATGAGAAAGAACCTAAGATTTTGTTTGTTTGGTTGGTTGTTTGTTGTTGTTGTTTTTTGTTGTTTTGTTTTGGTTTTTTTAATGGTGGTAAAAAATGTTGAGTTCTCTGGTGAGAAATGTAACTTAAGGTAGACTTCATTAGATCTAATATACCGTGACACCTATATTAAAACTCATTAAAACACACAATATTAAAAACATCTTCCTTTGTTGTTTCCAGTTAAGTGCATGTTTGACTTGTGCATGGTAACAATACTGTGCCAAACACATCATCTAAGGAAAAACATCATACATATTACCTGGTTTTCTTTATCTCTGTTGCAGTGAAATATTCTTTTCAATAGCAAACAATTTAGTTATATTTCCTGTGGACAGATGTGTGCTAGTCTGAAATTTGCAGAAGACCGTATTAACCCTGCTTCTGTATATACTACTTGAAAATTGTAAAGTGACAATACTGAACTCTCTCTGTCGTTGTCATCCAAGTATGCCAGGTCCGCCCAGCCTGCAGCCAAGTGTACAGTTTCTTTCACTCTGCTGACCCCTCTGCCTGCAGACTTGAACCATTACTGGAGAAAAGATTCCATCTCCTGCCTCCATTCAGTGTCCCGCGGTACCAGAGACACCCACTAGGTGATGGAAGATCTCATCAGTTAGGTACAGTGCCTATTTTCAGAGCTCTCCTTACCTGTTGTTCTCTTAAACAATCTTAGCTTTGTCAGGGTGGCATGGAATAAATGACTATTCTGTTCCATTTGGTAACATGCCAACCAATATATAGCTTTGCTGAAGGTTCTCTTTCCAAAGTAATTTTGCTTGTGTCAGGAAGAGAACAAGGGAAATACCACGGATTCCCAGGACTGTGTAGCTCTTCTTAGAGAATTGCTATAAGATGGATGGGATTGAGTGTGAAGTAAAATAGCCTCCTAACATCAACTCCCAGTTTGGAAGATCTTGGCCAAAACCACTCAGCTGCCATTGCATTTTGATGGCAGCAGAGTGTGCTTTCTCCATTTAGTCATGCTGTCTCATGCTGTTGTCCTGCCTAAAGAAGTTTCATCCATGGTCATTAAATTGGGTATTATTCAGGAAAGTTATCATTAGCTCTGTATTATAAATACACACACACACACACACATGTACTCGCTAGTTTCAAACCCATGATGTTCATCTCATTTTCTTTTTAAAACTGTTTTTATTTCTGTAACCTGTAGGTGATGCTATCCATAATCACAGTGCTCTGTTCCTTGAGAACAGCTCTTTGAACATACTTTTCGCTCAGGAGAGGCCTGGATCTCCAGATGCATCTCATCAACCACAAGGAAACACAAGAAAGTTGAGTTTGGCAAGCACAAACAGTGAAACCTCGGGGTCAACAGAAAGCTTGCCATCAGCGTACCTCACCAACAGTGAGTGAACCCTGGTGCCATGTGCTGTTTGATGTGTCAGTGACCCTTCTCTCTACAGCCTTACTGTGGAAGAGTTTGTAATGAAAAGGAGAAAAAGCTGCTCAGAAATCTGGGGAGAATGCAATTCTAAATATCACCATTTAAATAACACAATTTAGCTTTCTCTTCTGTTTGTAATTAAGTAGATAAAGTAATAGAAGTGAAGTCACAGTTTTATATTAAGGTGCCACACATAAATAGTCATTAAAGGCTTCATACTAACTAGTGTTTAGAAGCATGTTCATAGCATGAAGAAATATAGATAGGTAAGAGTTGTTACCCTTAATTAAAAGTGCTATAAATCATTATATTGTCCTGTTATGAACTGTAGTCATATATAAATGTTCCATTTGCTATTTGAGAAGTATTTTCAATTCTTAATCTATAACACAATCATAAAAGAACTAATCCTTCACTGTACATTTTCTATGAACCAGCAAGCAATGGGAATCATGCTGAAGTCATTTCTGCTTCCTGCATCTTGGACCCAAAAGAACTTGGTTAGATTGCAGACATTTAAGTGATGATGCAGTCTGTGAAAACAGTACTTTTGTGTTTGATAGATACCTTTAACTGATTCTAAATGTCAAGATTAAAAAAGCAGAAGACTTGATTCAATTATCTATCTTACAAATAAAGACAGCAAGAGATTTATTAAGAAGATAACTTGTAGAAATGTAATGCTATTTTGTTTGGGTTTTTTGTAGTTACTGCAAAATGGTGGGGAACAAAACGAATAGATTATGCCTTGTACTGTCCAGATGTGCTGACAGCCTTTCCAACTGTAGCTCTGCCACACCTCTTCCATGCCAGCTATTGGGAATCGACAGATGTTGTGGCCTTCATTTTAAGACAGGTCATTGATTTTTATTTTTTATTCCTCTTCTCTGCAGCAAATAACTTTGTTATTTTTATTTGCATCTTTCAAGGGTGATCAGTCTTTTAATCTTCAGTTTGGTTAGATTGCTAACTGTGGTTATATCACATACGACAGGATATAGGAATGACAGATTTATCTGAGAGGTGAAGGGGACAGTGAGCTCACTATTAGCACTGCTAGCTGGTGTTCTTACTATTGACTGTGTGACTGGGAATGATGCACTGTCATACATATCTTAGTCACCTCTCCCATGCCCCAGATCAGTATAACCCTGTACTATAAATTAATTTCCTCCTGGTTTTGAAGGAATAGGCTATCTCCAGCCTTATTTAATTATTTATTTCCCTACTAAATATCAAATTATTAGCATACATTTGATGATAAATTAGCAGTTTGAAATCAAGTCTCTCCTGTAACTATACTATTTTGAGGCATCGTGTGCACAGTCTCCTCAGAATTCATTTCTGAGCCATATGATGGCTCTCTTGTTCCTACTGTGTCAGTAATTAGACAGCAGCTTGCAGTGACTTAGGGAAAATGCAATGCTCTGACCTCTAGAGAAAGGGGTGAGGCTAAGAAATCTCACCTGGAGGGAAAAAAAAAAAAAAAATTCAATTGAAATTTGCAGGACAAGTGTCCCTTCAAGAACCCAAAGTGACCCTCACCCAAAAGCCAGTCACAAGCAGTTTAATTTAGATTAACCCACGAATCAGTGTGTTTTTTATATCTAGTAAATGATGAACCAGCTGCTGCCAGGCAAACAGTAGAGAGAACAATGCAGAAAACTACAGTTACTTCTTTTTTTCATTAAATCACTTTGGCAGATGTTGGTGTGTTTGCCTCTCTCACAACTCCTGGTCTCTTGAGTATTAACTCCTTCTACCTCCTGTTCCCAGTGCTGATGTCAATGATTTTAGTTCCCTGGAGGCTAACCTGGTAGCAGCTAGGAATAGAAGCTCAGCACCTAAGTTCCATCCAGTCCAGAGCTGCTGCTGAGTTATACTGTGCAATTGTACTGAGCCCCCCTCTTTATATGGCAGTCTATGAGTGGAGTGTGCAGCAGACAATCTGTCTGGTGACCGGACCACTTGTGGAGGTTTTGATTGCTGTTTTTAATTGATTAAGTTCTAATAATCCTTCAGCTTTTTGCTGTCCTTTCAGAGCACTTTTTAATATACCTGATTCCAGTCAAAATGTATCATTAAGCAATGCAGAATTTTGAAACCTAATTGAAAAGAAAATTACTTTTAAGTAGAATCACCTTAATCAAGGCAAAGCAGAAGTTGCTGAAGAGTTTTTTCTATTAAGAAGTACAGTCTTCAGAACTGGAATCTCAATTGATGTTTATCCTAAAGTAGAGGAGAGCTTTCTACTGGAAGTGGCAGGGTGCAACTCCCTGTTCAAGGGCCCTAGAGTGTTGTATATAGATGTTTCTCCTCTCCTTCACAGCTATCTTGTAGCTCTTCTCATCTCGTCTTTTCTCTCAGGATGTTTCTTGCCTTGACTCAGTGAGAGCATTCTCCCATCTTTCCTTTCAAATGCCTCCCTCAGCCTAGTTGTCTGCTAGCAGACAACTTTATTCCTACTTTATTCTACTTGTTACTTCTGTGCATTCATATCAGATTGCATTGTTGTGTCTTACCTAGCCTTGTTATGTGCATTACAACTTTCAGAATTTAATAAGCCCTTCAAGCTTTTGGAATGTGCCAGTAAAGCCATACGTAACCTTACAGCACTACATAAAGAGCTGGTTAGTTGTAGCATAGTCTGGACATCCTGCTGTTGCTGGTGGTTAAGGTTAAGGTCAATGGTTCCTGAATGCCCTGTGAGTGCATATATTTCCTGCTCATCACCTCCAGTGAATAGAATTTATGCCAATTTGTTAAAAAACCACACAGATCTCTCCACATTACTATGATTTGTTGCAAGCCATCTGCCTTGCTAAGGCTGAACGCAGCAGAATTTTACTCAAGGGACTTCATATGAGACACTTTTCAAAATGATTCTAGGCCACTCTTCTAGAGAGGGCACCCAAGGAGGAAAACTTCAGGACAGAAAACCAACTGTTCAACTTGAGTAATTTTCTGCTAGTTTGTGAAAGAGACAGACTAAGATATTTCTCATTCAAAATGAAGTAGCCTCATGCTATCCATGATACCAGGGCATAACCCATGGATTACAGTAAGACAGGGCTTGTGGTTTCAATTGAAACAGGACATAAACCACAGATTCTGAAATCTGTGGGTTGTGTCCTGAAATCTCAGTTGGGCATGCAAGTTTCTTGGTAAGTGT
The DNA here is from genome assembly GCA_024611175.1 of Megaceryle torquata. Classification (NCBI taxonomy): domain Eukaryota; kingdom Metazoa; phylum Chordata; class Aves; order Coraciiformes; family Cerylidae; genus Megaceryle; species Megaceryle torquata. The sequence goes on along the minus strand of JANIJG010001011.1, from coordinate 32,205 downwards.
GTGATATTTAGTTGTAAGAATGTGAAGCTTGCATGACACAATAGGGTTCTGCCTGTTCACAATTTACAGTGCTCTTCAGATGTTACTAGCCACAGGCCAAATCCTGAGCCTATCACCTACTTCAGTGGTGAGTAATAATATCAATAAGCTTATGATCAGAACCATTCTGTCTGGGTATATGTGTAGAAGATCAGTACAGATGGAGTCAGGAATCTGACCTCTGCCTCATAAAGGACATTAAAAAGTATTTCTGTGGTCTTAAGCTGGTTTACTCACTTTGCAGACCATGAGCAGACAATGTGACTGTCACTTGATACCATCCTAATGTTTTACCATTAGGAAGAATGTGGAAGCTCTATTGTCAATGGAAAAGCTATTCAGTAAGTACTTGAGATTGTGTTGGTCAGCAAAGCAAAAGCAGTTTGTTGATAATGTGAACACCTGGCCTGTACCTCTTTCTACTTTCATTGTGCTTTTGGTTCTACAGTGTCATTCAGCTGGGGCAGCAGTTACTTTCCCTTTATTTTGCAAGTAGCAGTACTCCCCAGGCCACACACTGTTTATTAAATTATTAATGTAATTTCAGGTGATGAGGTATGAAAATGTGAATTTCAAGGAAAATGACAACCTGGATCCAGCAACATTAAGTCTGTCCAATCCACGAGAAAAATGGCTACGCAAAAGGACACATGTCAAATTGAGAGTAAGTATAAATATGAATATATGTGGCAACTGTAAAACTTGGGTTTGTCAGCAATTTAAATGGAGTTTGATATCCCAAAGCGTGAGTTCATGTAACTGAGTATTACTAAAAATCTGAAAACTGCTAAATAATCAAGAGTCAAACAAATGAACTGTTAGAAAATGGTTACAGTTTATTCTTGGTTTGTCACTACATGTTGGGAGAAAGTGTATTTCTTTCTTAAAGCCCCTCTGCTATTTAAAGTTTCAGTTAAGCAAAGTTGTTGTTCTATTTTCTTATATGCTAGACAAATCCTTAGCTCCAGAAAGAAATATTTTCTTCATTCTTCAGATTCCAGTTCAGTTAGAAACATCTGTTAAGATGCATGTGTCTTGCACATAATCATGTGACTCTATAGCACCACTTGAAGTGCAAGATAATTGGCATTTCCTTAAATGTTCTCTCTTATTTGGTCATCTTGAGTGCTTTCACTAGACAGCCTGTTTAGGAGCCCACCTTTACTGGAAGCATGGCTCCATCTGAAACAGAAACACAGTATTGCTAGTGCTCTGTGGTACATTGTGATGTAGCTCAGACACACTGTCCCAGACTGTGTTTCTGTGTCACCGTGCATAATAACTTAATGAGACAGTAGCCTCATTGCAGAAGTAAACACTGCCCTTCCCACCTCCTGCTCTTATTTCAGAATGTGACAGCTAATCACCGAGCTAATGATGTCATTGCTGCAGAAGATGGTCCTCAGGTACTAGTTGGACGCTTTATGTATGGACCTCTGGACATGGTAGCTTTAACAGGTGAAAAGGTAAAGTCTGAGTAATCAAATTCCTGGTTTTTTTCTGAACCAGCTTTTACTAGAAATGGTTGCTGAATGTAGCACACGCCACCACTTTGGCAAAAATACACTCTAAGTGGACTTTTTGATAGCTGATCTTTTCCTCAGCTCTTATTCTTCTTACATGATGCTGCCGTCTCCTCTGGTTAATGATGAGTGTGCTGTGCAGTGATTTCTGAACCTGTCATCTTATTGTACCACCTACTGGAGAAAATTACCTTTTTGAGCAAGGAGGACAAAGAGCTTCATAGTGGTTGGCAAATCACTAAAAGAAAAATGTATATCCTCCTATCCATGTAAGAGAACTAGATAAAGGAACAGGAATGCTAGAGGCTAGGTGAGTGCTGTTTCTCATATATGTGGAAGAGTAAAGATTAGTTTTAGAGTTTAAGTAGTAATGTGACATGATTGGAACTGTTCCTACTGAAGCTGCCTGCACTAGCAAGCCTTACAGCTAACAAAGCTAAGCATTAAGTGAACAAATTTGTTCATATTCAGTGCAACTGTAAGATTTTTTTTTTTTTTTTTGAAATGAACAGAGCAGTGCTGCTGAGCTGAGTATAAAACTGAAATGCGGAGGCTTCATTTATCCTGTTCTGTGGGTGCCCATTCTGCTAAAATGCAGCACTAAACTGATGCCTCTAGGAATCAGCCTGCTGACAGTGTGCTTCCTTTGGAGTACATTTGCTAGTGCAGATGACAGGGATGGATGTTTCTGGAAGCATATTTGTGATGTCCATGCTTCTGTCATAGCTAGGCTTTGTTAGTCAACTCCTCAAAGCATAAGTGATGTGCTGCTTCCAAGATTTTTGTCATAACATTCAACATACCTGTGCTGATACACATCCAACTGTCTGTATAAGTTATAATTTTAAGACTATCACTGCTTCAGTCTTGTCCCATATGATTTGTAAAAAATACTTAAAGCAGCCCCATCACTTGAATTTACATGCAAGACAGGATCAGAGATTTTTTCTGTTTTGAAGATGTTAATCACAACTCTTTATTAGCCTATATAAGTTTCTTCAGTCTGATCACATTTTATTCATTGGTAATGTTCTTCTGGCACAATGATGAATAGGGCATCAAAGGGGTCCTATGAAGAACACTGAAATTATATGCTTTCAAGAATTAATTATTGTTTCCTCTTTGTGCCATTTTTCAAATTTAAGTTCAAAATGTCATTTAAATGTATCTGAGTGCATTGCATTGCACTGAAGGAGTTCAGTTATGTCCACAGTCAGGAAGACTGCAAATCAAAGCTGCGTATGTAAAGAATCTCCTGGCATACATTATTTGTCCCTATATCCTAGCAATGCCAGAGGTCAAAAATTTCACACTGTTGTAACTGGTACGGTGCAGAAATTAGAAGAATCTGGTTTTACCACATGACCATTGAATCTATCCAATGAAAGGCCTTCCCTCTACCCTCACCCCTAGTAGGAATTAGAGCAGGGGAAGGATTTGTGCCAATTAGCAGTGTGGCCTGCAGAACTGAGCCAACAAACCTTGAAGTGTTAGTTGCATATGATAGGTGCACTTGATCTGCTCCATCACGTCATGGTGATGTGACATGCCTCATCAGGCAGGAAATTTCCCTTGAGCCTCATGTCTCATCTGTTTTGGGTGGCTCTTGAGGCACAACAGAGTAGTGATAATGGGGATGAGACCATCTTGTCAAGACAAGAAGACAGGAACTAAAGCTTCTCTGAGGGTCTCTGCCAGTCACATCCTGTCATGCTCCCATGGAAGTGGACACCTAGGTAATCTCAGCTTCACTCTGTTGACCAATTAGAAGATGTTTTATTAACCTGAGGTGGGCTTGACATGTGAGTTTTTACTGAGGCAAGGATCAGTCCTGGAGGCTACTCTTGTTTTCCCAAGAATTCCTAAAATGATCCTGCTGGGGCTTCTGCAGGTTTGTAGATTGATTCATTTTGGCCCCATGTCTTTTACTGAGATGAATTTGGGTTGGTAAAAATGGCAACATATTCAGTCTTCTAAATGCTGCAAATGCAAACTAGGCAGAGGACACATTTCAACACTTCAGGGCTTTTACTGAGGCCAGAGGTGTCTCTCTGGGATTTACTTAACCCATTATTTTCTGGGCATTGTGGTCTAATATTTTTTCCTCCCTACATAAGTTATTGTGTGCTGGCTGGTTGCCTTGAAGTCATATTCTCATTTCAGAAGGATAAGGACAAACAATAAACTGTGTTTCTGGAGTGGGAAAAGAGATTATGCTTCTGTATTGAATCCAGTCATTAAAATATCTTGAAAGAAATTTCTAAGTAAAAATGTTCAGATTATTATGAATTATTGCAAAGGGGAGAATTCCACATTTAATGATGTATTACTGATAGTTTGCATTCTAATTGTGAGAGGTTTCAAAACTAATAGAAATATAATCTGTAGTTTTTTTACACTTGTATATTGTCCCTCCAAAGATCTCAAGTAACTACATAATCTCTTGATGCGGGGAGGAAAAACTCATCCAGAACAATTTAATGACCACAGTCAGCAGAATGCTGCTCTAGTAGCTTTCACATTAAGTAAACCCTTTGATCTTGGTAACACTTCTGGTTCAGCAATACCTGTCATTTCTTCCTTGCACCAAAGCTTATCCCTTAGAGAAATTAAGTTCTGAATGTCATCAATTCAGAGTAAATTTACTGTTATTTATAGTTACATCCCAATGTCATGTAAGATCATTATGTCCCGAAAGGGCATATCTGCAGAGCTGTCAAGGATATCCACACAAACAGCATGATTCCAGAAGCTGCTAGTGAGTCTTGTAGAGTATCTGGCTGCATTTTGAACATTCACAAAGTTGACATAAACCTTGTATGCCTAAATTCTGTAACAATTGAGTACAGAAAGAGAGCTTGGCAGATACTTCCCTCAGATTTCCTGATTTAGTGCTAAAAAGTGCCAGTTCAAGTCAGGCAAGATATTTCACACACTTTGTTAATTTTGATGAACTATTTCAGTTGAAGAAAACCATATTGGAAAAAAAATCTCTTGATAATTTGAAGTGTTTAGGTTTTGCATTTGTAGGCAAGGTTATGATTTGAGAAGGAATTCAGTTTGCTAATAACCAGATGAAATGTTATGTTTTGTAGGTTTAGTATGCAAAAACAAAATATACATATGCAAGCTGTTATATCTTTCTTCTAGTTTAGTGTTGCTGCCAAATGTTTGAGTTCTATACCCTCATTTGACACGTGCAGTTCTAAGCTGTGTGCTTTAAATGATGAAGGCAATGTATTCTTGTATCGTGTGTTAGGAAGCATTTTCTAATCAAGTGGTTCCTCCGTGAAGTTTTCCTCAGTTTTGAAGTTCCTTCAAACTTCCTTGTAAGCTTTTAGTACAAGCTCTAGTTGGACATATTAATGTGACCTAGGCCTTGTAAATAAGGGATGTGTTGCCTACCTTCACACTAGATGACTGTTTTTTTTTTTTTTCTGCAGGTTGATATCTTCATAATGACTGAACCGTCATCGGGTAGGTGGGTGTACTTTGATACAGAGATATCCAACAGCAGTGGCCGGATATCCTACAACATACCCAAACAGAAGAGACTGCGAGTTGGTGTGTATCCCATCAAAATGGTGGTCAGGTAATAGCTCCAAGCTGGAACTACAGCTGTGATGGGTTGTTGTTATCAGGAAGACAGTGAGGTGTGTAAGATTGAAGGGGTTGTGGAGGAAGATTTTGGTCAATTATTACCTCTTCTTGGTCTTGTCACTGTGTTGAGAGCTTAGATTTGAAGCAGTGATCATCTGTTTATTTGCCAGTTTAGATGTGCCCCAGACCAATGTTTTTTTCCCTACTGCAACAGAAATCCTCAGTGCATTTCAATTTAAGAGCTCTTGTTCTTGGGCTGGATGAATGTAATCAGTCTTCTTGTGGCAAGAATGTATGCCTTGGGATATTTTGCAGCCTGTTCACTCGGGAGAAGACTGCTGAAGGGTGTAGCTCTGTGTTCTTCAGACTGATAAGAAGCTTATTAGCATTAGAGGATGTACTGCCTTGCTTTCAGTCACCTGCTTGTGATGTCAGGGTGATCAAAAAAGTTACCTTAAGTGTAAGTTTTAATTGCCCCATCTAGAACTGAATTCAGAAGCCCCATTTGACAGCAGTCTTTGAAGCTGTAGATCCATATAGATCTCATTTCAGGTCTTAAGTAGAACCAGGCAGAAAATATATTCTGACACTTTGCTTTTTAAATGTATTTATTACATTGACTCTTCAGAGGAGACCAGAGCAGTGCTGCAAGTTACCTGACTGTGCTTCCCCGAGGAATGGAATGTGTTGTGTTCAGCATTGATGGTTCATTTGCAGCAAGTGTTTCAATTATGGGAAGTGACCCCAAAGTCCGAGCTGGGGCTGTAGATGTTGTCAGGTAAGTGAGGTTTGCATACTTCACTTTTTAAGTCTCCAGCATAACTGTTTGAACACAATAGGAAAGAAGAGGGCAGAATAGTTGGGGTTTTTTTACTAAATGGACAACAATTATTTAAAGGATGAGATTCTTTGTAGATACTTTTCTGTATTTGCTCAGACATAATTTTCCAGAGGACTCTTAGAATCCTATGGTTTACTTGGAAATCTGTAGTTTTAAGTTCCTAAAGTTGCTTCTTGGGAATACAACCTTGAAGTGTGGTGCAGTGAATTAATAATGATCCCATGTGCTACTGTGATTAGCAAAGAGCGTATTTTGTGTTTCATTAAATTCAAATAAGGACATACTTCTACTTCAATAATACCAAGGCACATGAATGTGGAACCATTTTTTATTGAGGAAAAAATAAAAGGCCTTTTAGTCCATTCTTGCAAGCCTGTTAATATCACCCTGGATGGAAATACAGCTCTCATTTTGGAACTTGCATGGGAATGGACAGATGTCAGTTTTCTAGGGTTTCTACTCCCTCAAGCTGAAAAGGCAGGAAATCTCATTGAAGGTTTTAAAGGTAGCAGGACTTGATACATAGAGGTCTATTCATTTTAAAACATTTTTAAATAGCTTTCATATTTATATAACATATTGTATAAGAATTTCTCTTGCTTCCCTCCATCTCCCTCAAGATGCAGACATTATTACTTAATTTCTTGATAGGAGCAGAGACTTAGACTTCAATGCTTTCCACTTGTTGAATAACATTCAACTTCTAACTGGATCTGTGCTTAGAAAAGAAATGCTGATCTGACCTGTGAGCATTGTTTCTCTTTCTGCACCTACATAATTTACCTGCTGTTTCTGACAGGCATTGGCAGGATCTGGGATATCTGATTATCTATATTACTGGTCGTCCAGATATGCAAAAACAGCGTGTGGTTTCATGGTTGTCTCAACACAACTTCCCGCAAGGGATGATCTTCTTCTCAGATGGACTTGTTCATGACCCACTGCGACAAAAGACCATTTTTCTCCGGAATCTCATGCAAGAGGTACTAGAAACCTGTTTATAGCCTTAAAACCTTTCTACAGAGAATGTCATTCAATGAAGTTAGAGATCTCCCTTTCTTTTGAACAGTAAATCTTACTGGCCATCAGAAAGGCTTTTTGCCATTCCTCATTTCTTTTGTTACATTTTAAAGAGCAAGGAAGGCTGATAAAACATCCAAATGGGCCTCCTGGACTGACAAATAAATAAATGGTCTTCTCGTTGTTTCCTGGGTGCCTATCTGTAGTTCTTGCTGCCATGCAGGCAGACAGATAGAGCTTTCAGTGGTTTACAGAATAAGGTTGTTAACAATCAACTCACCTGCTGCTTCATTACCAAATAAGTGCCATCCTTGTAGTGCATGGTTTTCAATAAATCATTCACTTTAGAAATAATATTTGTTTCAGTGCCACATCAAAATCTGTGCCGCATACGGTTCCATGAAGGATATTTCTGTGTACAATGTCTTGGCTTTGTCGCCATCCCAGATCTACATAGTTGGACGATCAACAAAGAAATACCAGGCACAGTGTCAAGTAAGTAACTCAAGCTATTCCATTAGGAAGTCGTACGGGGAACAAGGAAATGCATGTGTGTGAATGAATGAGCAAACACACCACCACAAAAAAAAAAAGAAAACAAAAAAAGGCAGAGTCAGTGTTTCAGAGAAAGAAGGGCAGTTTTGGTTTCAGATGAGGCATTTTGTGGCAGGGTGAATAGCAAAGAGAATGAAGTGGTCATAGGTTGTATCTGCAAGTGCACGCATTGCATATTGCTGAATGTCAAAATGGAACAGGTCACTGGAAAAAAAAAAAAAAAGTGAGGGGAGAAGAGTATTAATGCATTGCAGATATCTAACTGGGATGCCAAAGGTTCTACTTAATGTCTCACAGAACTCATAGGCTGAGGCAGCAGTAATTTGTCACTCCTTTTCTTTCCTTCCTATTTCAGTTCCTCAGTGAAGGTTATGCAGCCCACTTGGCCTCGCTGGAGTTCAGTCTCCATTCACGACCCAAAAAGAACAACTCTCGAATGATACTGCGAAAAGGCAGCTTTGGCCTCCACTCCCAACCTGAGTTTTTGCGCAAGAGAAACCATCTCCGCAGAACTATGTCTGTACAGCAACCTGACCCACCTTCTTCGAACCCCAAGCCAGAGCGTGCCCAGAGCCAGCCTGAATCAGACAAGGATCATGAAAGGCATTTGCCCTCCATTGCTTGGGTTCGAGGTGGAGTTCACAAATTTGAATCTGCTCCCTAGGAAGCTTGAGAATAGAGATCTTGGGTGCACCCCATTAGACTTGGAGGCATGCCTCAGAGATAATATTTAGGCAGCTTCAAACTAAGAGATTTAGAGGGGAGCCTGTACCTCAGAGTTTTCCCTGCTTTGGAATCTGCCTTGTTAAACCAACTGGGGAACTTCCAGTCTGTTCCTTTTAACATGTTTATTGGGAAATTTTAAAGAAATCTAAAACTCACAAGTGCTTATAACATCAAAGCAACAGAAAGTATCTTTGGTTAATTTTTTGCAACATATAGAATAAAATGTGCAATAAGAGAAAAACCTGTAACAGGCTGATTTTACTCAGAAGGATTATCATATCAGCTAGCTAGCTTCACCCAAAAGAGCATAAACAGTAGGTTTATAGAGAAGGTTTACACTTTAAATAGTTGTATCTGTTTCCACTTCACTTTTGATAAAACAGTACACTTGCAAGGGAAGCAGAGGTGGGAACTACAATAACGGGTAACCAGGAATTGTACAGCAAGATGTTTTTTGGGCGACTTAAACCCAAGATTTCCTCTTAGTTTACCCTAATATTGGCACTCATACTTGTGTGAAGTGCTGGACATCAAGGAAATGAGAGAACTCCACTTATGAACCAAACCACGAAAACTTCACATTAGAAATAAGTGTCTGCCACAGTTTGAAGCAGTTAGTGTTGCTATATACAAAATAATGTGCAAGTGTACAAAGATCACATCATTTTGTGGCATTTGGTGACTGTGCAAAATGTGTGGACTACTCCAAGTAAGGAATGGCTCTAACCACCTCAGTCCGCAAGACATTTCCGAAGATGGTAAGTTAAAGGAAACCCTTTTCCTAAGGGATCTGCAAACTTGAGAGAAATCACTTTATTCTAACCATAATCTTTACACTGGAGGAGAAAAAAAGTAATGGAATTCCTATGGGTAAATAATTTACTTTCTCATGCTTTATAGCAACTGCTGTGTTAAGACAATCTGTAGCATTCAGTATTTACAGCATTGGAGAGATTCAAAGAATGGACGTGCCAAATTACAGGTGCCAAACAGACATTTTCCTACTGATTTAAATTTCTCTCAAATCTCTCAGTGAACTTACTAGAAGTAAAATGTGTGATATTTTCCGTAAGTGGTAATACTTCTAAGTGTTGTAGTTAGTTTAACCTAGTAGTCGTTTGCAGATTCTTCATGTAGATAAATTCCACTGCACTACGTTCACCAAGAGAATTTTCATGGCTAAACTGAAGTGTGTTTTAAAACCTCCAGTGAAGTTAAAAATGCACACTGAAAACATATAAAACAAGACTATTGACACCAAGAAAGCTTGAAGTCAATAGATTTCTTTTTCAGTTTTTTTTTTGTTTTAATCTTAGGGAGTTGAAGTGGAGAGGGTGACACCTTCCTACCCTACTCTTTTTCAGGTTTTCCTAGTCTGTAGTTAGACCAGAAACAGCCTTTTCAACAAATTTTAAGACGGTGCAGAAGTAATCCTAAGTCTATACTCCCTATTCACTCAAAAGTTTGTGTGCTTTTTGAAGGGCATAGTAATGTGGCTTTTGCCTTAAAAGGCAGCAAAGTAGCTTATAAATGGAGATATTTAATTTTTTAGACATAACTTGCTAAGATTGTCAGTTGCCTATTTCAAACTTCCTCTGGCACATCAGTAATTAGTATTTTATAATGCATCCTTTAAGGGAAGGATATTTGCTGACAATTTAGAAAACATATTAAAAGTTTGATAGCTCACACTAATTGGGAGAGCAGCTAACTACATTACAGGGGGCTGGGGTTTTATGCTCTGTTGCCAAGTCAGCTACAAAAGCTAAATAAAAGATATCCCCAAACTGCACCAAAGCAGTCTCCAGGTTTACAGATGATCTCCCAGTAGTATTACCCATAAACAGAATTATTCTCTGTCCCATCTTGGCCCACTGTGTGTATTCATTCTAATCACATAGTTCATTTAATCTCATGTCCTCTGCATCTAGGAGGAGAGTGCATAGGTACACCAGGCTCCACCTCCCTCCATTCACTTCACTGTTAGCATGCTCCTGCTTGTTAGTTTTAAATAGGCACAGGAATCCAAGGCTTGTAAGGGAGGAAGTCACTAGGCAAATTTTAAATTTGCTCAAGGTACCTAAAAGCAACATTAATCATGAAGGGTTTTTTTTTAAATGCTGAGTTTTGTCTAGCATGTCTCAATAGTAATCACAGTTCCTGCTGCAGAGTTCAAAGGTAATGTTTCTTTAGCCATCTACCTCTATCATTTAAGAAACTCCAACATCTAATTTTTCTTTTTATGTTGCAGTAGTAGAAAGCCTACCACTTTTCAAGAGGGATCTGTGTGGTATTCTGTGACTGTATAAAGGAACTAGCTCCTGAGCACAAAATTAGAGAAGGTTGTCAAAGTCTTTTACTCTTGTAGATACAGTGTTAGTTTACAGAGTACTATGTCATTAAAAACTCAGATTTTGTGTATGTCTAGTAATAATTGGGTCACCTTTACATTAGCCACTGTGCTGGCTTCTTTTAAGAATATTATGAGCTAATAGTAGTAAACCAAATGTGTGTGTGTGTGATTCAGAGTGGTGACATTTCAAAGTTTCTACAAATGGTATTGAAATCAAGATGAGAATATTTTCCCTTATTCCTAGAATACGCAAAAGCATAATTCCAGCACTATTTGTTGCTCAGGGATAGAATGTTTTATCTCCTGATCGCATGCCTCCAGCTGAGCACTTTGGCAATCAGTGATACAGCTAGCTTGGAGTTTAAGGCTTCATGTTAGAGTCTGATCTTCTAAAACATCAGCTGCCAAATGCATGTTTTGAAAGCACTAGCCAGTTGCCACTAAAATGGCAAAACAACTTCAGTTGGAGGTGAGAGTACAAACAAGACAAGTGTGATTTTTAGACTGGCTGTTCTACAGATACTCTGTGATGGTGGCTGGGGACCTTACGCATGTTGAACCACTTGGTTTGTTGTTTTGCTGTTTGTTTTTTTTTTTTCCCCCCTAGGTATGCTTGGCGGAATCCCTGAGGTTTGCCTGATGAATCACTAGTTTTATAATGTAACTTTTCAATCTTGTTTTCTATTAAAACATTTCCCTTCTGACAGAATTTTAGTTATGCATTTCATCCATATGGCACTGCATGCAGTATTTCATGGGCATTCAGACTGTAATTGTGTTTGTGCTTTCATGGAAGCATTATCAGCCCTCCTAAGCAGGTCATTTGCTGAGGATAAGCTTAATCCTCAGTCGTCTCACTCTCCAATTGCAAGTCCTCGTTGCTGCAGTCTCTGCACGGTTAGCAGCTGCTTAAACTTCATAGGCTGTGGAAGTGTTAAAAGCATGCACAAAACGGAAAGGGCCAAAAACGACAGGGGGGAATCGTGGGTGCCCAAGGAAGGCAGGTTAGAGTCATCAGTAGTTTCAGCACCTTCAGCCTCCAGACTATTACAGAAAAGCACATTCCTTTAACCTGATGAACGGAGGAAATAGAAGTTAAACTGTAAAACACGAAAGTGTTATTCCAGTGGGTGCTAAGGCAGCAGTACAAGTCAGTGCAAAGTAAGCCACAGGTGGAAGCATTTACTTCTTTGCCTTGTTCATATGGATCCAGTTTTAAATTACTGTTTAAAAAAATAAAGATAAAATACTGTGATTAATACCAGTGGTAGACTTATCTGAGATAATTGTGAAAACACACCTTCACAACTGTGATGGTTTTTTTTCTGTGTGTATGTATGTGTGTAACTACTGGAAGACACCTTAAGTGAAGTTTTAGTTCTGCTTTCACAGCAAATTTGTAGCCAGAATCCTTTCTTTAAAAAAACAAAACAAAACAAACAAAAAACCCCACACAAACAAACAAACAAACAAAAAATCCAACAAAAAACCCCCCAACCAAACCTATTGTTTATTCAATTTTGCTGTCTAGTTAGGCAAGCTTGAAAAAAGATACCCCTGTATAAAGAGTACAGAATATTACACACACCTGAATTGTGATGTTGATCCAAATCTGCTTATTTTTAATAACTTTTTTTATGTGTTTGCATACGCTAGTGTTCTTGGAACAGATTCTTGCTTGACCAAAGTACTGCTATTTAGTTTTGTGGCATGCTTTGTGTCTATTAAGTGTAAAATTTTGTTAGCTGTAAAAATGACGTGACACTGATAATTTTTCTTGTTCATTGGGGTTCACAAGAGCTGCTATTTTGATTTGTTTACATGAAAATAAGTCTTAATTCTTACAGATTACATCATCTATTCCTTTAGTACCTAGGAAAGTCTCTTCTAGAGAGAGCTAAAACTTTCAGTGCTTATGTAGAAGTGGAATTATCAGTAAACTAGAGAAAAAAAAAAAAAGACACCTTAATCTATGATTAAAATAAGCAGACAAGTGCCACTTCATCTGGAAGCTCCACCATTCTGCAAAATAGCCTTTGTTTGCCATTATTAGTGAAGAAATTGTTCCATTTACACATTGCAGTATTTAGGCCAGGGCACTACTTAAGCATTTAAACAAATCCCCAATATCTAGATCTGTAGTATCATCACATATTTTGAAATAAATTTAGAAGGGGAAAAATAATTTTTTCCTTCTTTCTGTATTGCCTCATGTCTTAAGTTTAATAAAACTTTGTTTATAAGCATTTTTAATAATACATGAAATCAAAACTGTCAAAATTAGTAAGTGCAACAATTATTATTGAACAATAGATTTTTCTCCCCTCCTGCATCTAAGTCACAAAGGTGAGTACATCACAAAAGTCCTAGGTGAATGAAGTATGGGCACTTTTTTAATGAGCTCATTGGCTTAATGAAGAGATTGTACACTGCAGTTTCATTTTTCTGATTGGAGCTTGAAATGTGGGATCTGAACTCAAGATTTCTTCAATTAATTGTTCATTTTAGGCATGTAGGGAAGAAAGTGGCATTTTCCATCCTCATTTAAAGCTGGTACAGGAAAGAATTTCCATAAGCACAGAACTTCAACTTACCTCCTCAGCTTCAATTAAGAGAAGTGATTCCCTGTGCTCCATGTTCATAGCTTCAGCAGAAATTGTGGGTTTAACAAGGTAATATGATTTCTATTATGTTTAATCACTCAAGTGTAAATACAGGTTCCTACAGATGATCCTAAATTCAATCCCCCATAAAAAAGAATGAGGTCATAACACATTTTTCAGGATGAGAAGAGTTCTTTTTTTCAGAAGCAAGAAATGGCCTGGAGCAGCTAGAATCCTGTGCCATGGACTCTGGAATTGAAATCTGGTGTTTGTATTTCTCCTCTTTCCCTCATTTTAGTTCAAGCCCAAGGTAAGGGGATTACAGTTACCCTCTCTTTGTATTTATGTCAATAAGCTATCTTTGAAACTGGATATAATTGTGGGGGCTGGAGGAACATGAAATAAATTTGAGTTAATTTCTCATTTGTAAGGATGTACAGAACTTATGGGGGGGGTGGGGGAGAGGAGCAGGTTTACCGTGACATGCTGGGAGATGGTATACCAAGAGATTACAATGCTGAAACATAATTTACAGATTGTAAGCTTTAAAGTTATTCTGGGAGGACTGGTATAGGGTCCACAATGGCAGTTGTCTCACAGAACCCCAAGCCTTCTGCATAACTTACTTCTCTATTTGTGGGGGAGGGAAGGGAGCAATCAACTTACAACTGGATTCATAAACGGAAATTTGAAATTGTACATGTTCTTTCAGTCTATAGTTTTATTACGTGTATACTTTTAAATATTGTTTGTCAGTGAGAAGGTTCTATCTGGTGACAAATGCTTATATTTCTTATGACTGCCTTGTAAAGACTAAAAATGTACAATAATGAATTTCTTAATATGAAGTAAGGAGTAAGATTTCTACAACTGGTATAGATTTTGATGTGAGATGGTTTTTAAAATCTTATAACAGATTAGTCACTTAAATAAAACTTTACTTGCCTTTAAGCAGTGTCACTATTTTTTCTTACCGGTGATGTGGGGAATTATTAGATCATCATTGTACAGGTCCTAGTAACCAGTTGTATTAAACAACCTCTTTTTATACCATTTCATCTGACTACCTGAAAAGTTACTTAGATTGGAGGTTGACTTTTCACAAAAATTAAACCCTCCTTTTTTTGAAAAGCCTTATAAAAAAAATAAGTAACGAGACACCATCTTTGTGAAAACTTTATAGAAGTGGTTTCAGTACATGCAAAAAATAACTTCAAGCTATTGTATATAACTAAAAGACGGATGTTGGCAGTCAAGTTAAACATTGCTTTTGTACTACAAGATGCTATTTAAAGCAGCAGCAAGAAATTGGTCTGATTCGTCTGGAACTTAAGTTATTAAGATAGGATTAATTAGGCTAATCTAACAGCAATCCTTAAGGCCATGAATTAGAGTCTTAATGTGGCTTCTCATGACATGAGTGACTCCATGGAAACCTGTTGCCTTGGAATGGCAGTTGTGGTCAGAACTCAAACAAGCTACTACTGTTTCATTGACTTCCTGTTAAACACGATGCTTAACTTCTGTTTGTATACAGAAAAAGAATGTTAGGCTTTCAAAATAATGGAGCAGTATTTTGAGTGTGCAAAGTACTCATATTGAAACACGCCAATTAGATACCAGTCTAAATACTACTATTACCTGTGATTACCCTTCATAAGTCTGTGGCCCTTGCTCTGGCCATTCCTACTGGTCAGTTCTATGTAACATTCAAGGTACTTACTGTGTTGAAGTCACACTTAGCAGGAGATAATACATTGTACAATTTTGATTCTCCTGTTCACTTGAAAAGAAAAAGCAAGTCAAGGGAAGTCCTCAGCTGCTTTGTCAAGAAAGATGATAAAATGTAATGGCTTGTTCAGTGTATAGAGTGCACCCTTTCAAGGGCTACAGAGCGCTCTCCTTTCTATATGCTCATAAACAATAGTTACAGCCATCTCTGTCTAGGTACCAAGTGCTTGATGGAGTTTCTTTGCTTGCCTTCCGACTGCTTGAGAAAATTTGAGATCAATGTGCAGACTGCAAGTTTTGTGCTATTAGATAGTAGTAGCTTGATATTGCATGTTGCCTGCAGAAGAACAAAACTGTGATTAGCAGCATGAAGTCAGTAAGGTTAATTAACTAGTTGTCATGCAAATTGCAGGAAAAATTGTTAAATGGGAGCAAGGAAGAAGTCTGGGTCCTGAACACTTTCACTGTATAACAGTTCGAAACAGTAGCAAGAAAATACTTTGTTACCTTAAGTGAACATAAATGGCACTACACAAATTAAGTACTGTGATACTTCAACTAGCAATAGGAGCATTTCTAGCAATAGGATATGTTCCTGTGTGGCATGCCCTAGGTGTTCCTGTGCTGGCAGGGGCATTGGACCTCTCCAGAGGTCCCTTCCAACCCCTACCATTCTAGGATTCTATGATTTCTTACAATATAAGCTAATTCATTAAAATAAAAAACATAAGAACAATACATGGAGCTGGCAACTATAAACAGTTTAAGATCAAGATTTGTTTCATCATGGAAAAGATGTAAAGGGAGCTGCAACACTAAAGCTCACGGCAGAACAGAAAGTCATATGCAAGACTATAACGGCACCTCCAAAAAAGTTCATTACATAGTTATTGTAGTAGGCAACCTAAAAACCAGCCAGTGACAGAGCACATCTTAAGTAGCTACACATGCAGAACTGAATAAAATTGCTTAGTGGAAGCAGTACACATCCCTGTTTAAAGCTTTATCAATCATTTGAAACTGCCCCCCCCCCCCCTTTTTTTTTTCCCCCCTTGAAAAGTTACAGCAACCATCTTACACCTGTCTTTGTTGCTAAAATAGGACATAATATTCAGGATGTAACTTCAACAAAAAGAGAGTACTTCCACCATAAAGGGTGAAGATACTAATGTCACAATACAGAACTCAGTGAAGGTAACAGAGGTATTTACCTGGTAATGCTTTAATGGACACCAGAAGTGATGTTTAGAAACTTAAAGGCAAAGAATTCCCTTCCCATCCATTTAAATACACATGATGCCTGTACTGCTGGCATTTTTAAACACAACAACTACTGTTATTGTGATAGCACTGTCTTAACTGCTAAGACAATGCTAGTGATGGAAAAGAAAGTCTGTCAAATTAGACAGCTCATGGTGGTACTTTGTTCTGTCATGCTTTGTGATCTTCATTAGTAACCAGTGAAAACTGAGGTCAAGTGACAAAGACATTAGTACCAGTAGTTTTCTCGTGTGAGGTGAGAAATGCTGCTGTTTGCATAGAAGCCCAACTTACTATTCATTGCTAACCCACAAGATTTTTCCCTAATCCAAAATGTAAAGGTGAATTTTTTAAACTTCAGAATGATCTGCTGTAGCAGAGAGCCTGTGAATATGAAGTAAGAACCCCATGGTTACACATAATACTACTTAAAAAAAAGCATGAGCTAAGCCCTTCTCCAAACAGCAGTTTCCTCCCCATAGATACATGCAGGTATAGGGTCAAGATAAGTGAACAAATACTTTACCTGGTTGATAGTATCTTCAGTTACGAATGAGAGAAACTGTCATATCGCTAACAGATGGGAGAATATTAGGAGTGAAATATAATGAACTTTCAATAGATATGATCATTAACTTAATACAAAATTTAACCTCCAGTTATCTAGAAATGGTCCCATGGGTAAAAACTCTTTTTCTAAATTATGTAGAATTTTAAACCCTTACCTCTTTGAAGATAAAAGAACTTTAATGCTAAGCCCTCTCTAGAGGGTTTTAGGTGCTTGACATTTAATTATTGAATGCTTGACATAAAATCATCAAGTGTTCTGAGAGGAAGAGGTTTAGGGAATTGCCCTGTGAAAGACTTCTGACCTTTAGGTTTTACTATCCTAATACGTCTAATTGAGAATGACATAACCTTTACAAACATAGCAGCCTACCACCAGATGGATTAACCCAGGTGTTGTATAAGGGGCTTCTGCATCTTCTGAATTTTTGAGTTATGGGTACTGTGGACTATTTGTTAACATGAATGCTACCTAGTAAAAGGATTTTCTTATAAATGTGCAGGCACCAATGACAGCACCGGTGCAATGGGATTCCCCCAACACCCCCCCCCCCCCCGAGTTTAGCACCAATTTTTGACAGAGGTACAAGGTCAAAGGTAGGCCTTTGCTGGGAAAAAAATGATTTCCACAAGAAACCTGAAAACAAGGAGACCATTTGACAGGCTGTAGAAGCTGCAAGTCCATATGCAGATTTAATCTGCATGGGTATCTTGGAAGAAAGGCAGGCTTTGCTACCTTACAACCGAGGAAAGTTCTACAACTATTCCTCATCCTGAATTACAGGGGAACACTTGTCCTGCAATTGGCAATGTCCAAGTGGGAGGTAACCTGTTGGTGAAAGCTGAGGAACAGTTAGGGATATTTACCTCTCATCTTGCATGATGGCATCATCAAATGCCTGGGAGATATGCTTTAATTGGCAAATCCCCGAGGAGACCCGCTCCAACTCACAGTCAAGCTCTCTGCAAACATAATGGAAGTTACTAAAGATCAAACATGACAGACTGACTAGGTTACACTACCCAAACCTCTGTCCCTGCAGGAACTCTAGTTATCTCCAGGCTTTACCCAGAGAAGTTTAGGGTTGTAGCAATCATGCTGTTAATTCCACTGACCAACTGCTTCACATCTCCATTCATCCCCAAGATATCTATCTTCCACTTCAAACACCGGGTTCAGATTCATCAGGCTTCAGCTTCTAGCTTTGACATTTCTCACGTGACTCAAAATCCTTTATCAGGTTTGTGTTAAATCTTTGAGGCAAGAATCTACTCTCTATAAAGAGCTCAGCATAAGCAGAGCTATTCCATTATCTTTGCAATACCAAGAGCAACTTTGGAAAAGTTAGAGCTACATCAGTGACATGTATTGAGAGCATTTTTTTCCTTACCAGAGAGGCATCAGCAAAAAACTCAGGTACGTCACTAGTGTCTGATGGGGACTGCTAATGAGAAACACGGTGTAAACTTCCCCAGTGGGAGAGTGATTTTTAAAAAGTTCTTGTCACAGCACAAAATTGTTTCAGCCTCATCCAGTGCTCAGTCCCTGTCTCTACAGGGACCTGTAACAAACTATTCAAACAGCACACCCTTTCTGGGGAATAGGGCAGCCACCTTCATATCTTGCCTTTCACCTTACAAGAAACTCTAATCGCTAATAAAATAAAAAAGAAATAAATCTTTACAAAAGAATGAAAAAAAATGTGGCTTACATCTTTCTGCTGGCAGAAGCAGGTGATGCGTACGGGCTCTTCAGTGCTGCTGCTCTTTTTGATCTCCGGAGAGAGACAGCATCTTTACTAAGCCAGGATGAGAAACCCCTCCATTCTCTATGTTCTGACACCCTTGTAGGCACAGGCAAGGCTCTTTTTCTGGATCTTGGGATACCTTTGGAACTGGCTGCTGGAGAAACACTCTTACTGCAAGGGGTTCGAGGTGTAGTATTTCTTTTCTTGGTAGAACTGATTGCAAAGCTTCTGCTGATGGATTCAGCTGGAAAGGTCAGCATCGAGTGTACTGGACTTTGGCAAGACTTCTGAATTTTCTGAAGGAAGTATTAGACATGTTATGTTAAATGAACTCCATTGGCTTAGAATTTGGAACCAGAAAGACAAGGAATGTTTGAACTGAATCCCTAGCTTTCATTCTCCTATCAGGTTTAATCTAGCATGACTGCTTCTCAACCCTCACTACCTATTTGTGTTGGAGGAGTTATTTGTTCCCCCAGTCTTGGGTACCTGTCAAGGACTTCAGCATTCAATGGAATAGGGGTCCTGCTGCTCTACGCAGAAGAGAGACAGGCTCCCAACACAGAATTGATGTGGTTAAAATGAGAGGTCTCTGCCAAAGGGAAATGCAAGCTTGAGCTTGCTACCCAACTAGTAGTTTTTGTCAGTTCAAATTTAGATTTACTATAATGAAGAGCATGCTAATAAATAGTATGGGTACAGGAAAATAAGTAAAATAAAAATAACCCAAAGCACGCTACACATTTATCAGAAACAATTCATTGCAAGCAATGGCATTCTCTACCCACCTTCCTCCTTTTGAAGGCTTTGCCATACATGATGAAATACAGTAGGGGAAAAGCATTTATTTAGTAATAAAAGTTTTGGTGAAACTACATATTTGTTCTTCTCACCTTCCTCCCTGTTCTGACAGTTCCATAATTTGCCTGTCTATACTCCAGCAAGGATATTAAAGATTTTACTACTTAGTAGCTCTGAGACCACCATTACGGGTGCAATTGCATGGGCTAGACATGATGGAATACAGCGTTCTGTACAGTCTGGAAATCTTAGTACTTGAAATAAAAATTAAACTCTATCCATGCTCCACTGTAAAGGGAAAGTACCTGAGATACTGTTTCAAAAGCATTTTTTGCTGTTTTTTTAATACTCTGAAGAGTTTGGCACTTCTGTCTTGCTTCCAGACTTTCCCAAGTTGAGGTCTTATGAAAATTCAGCTCTGCTGGCTTTAATGGTCCTCGCTTCCTTAGAGACTTGCGGATGGTAGTGAGAGAACTCAAAGATACCCTTCTCTTGAACTTATCGGCTACAGGGCTCTCATTCTCATTGAAGTCAGCTAGGAGCTGGTGTTTCCTCCAGGCCATTGTAGCCTTAACATTTTGGAGCACAGATACCATCTTGTTCCAGTTCTTGGTCAACCTTATATCAAAACCAATCAGAATGAGAGCAGTATGAAAAGGGAGAAATATAAATTGTTACACAATATATTCAATTACATTTGCCTGAAATAAAATCAGAGCTGAGCAGACTTTTACTTGGAAGCTTGAAGGAGAAGACAACTGATTTCTAAAGCTATGTCCATGAAGAAGTCTTACACTGCATTTCCAGCATTGGACATCAGACGTGATAAACTCAAGCTTGTGAGGTAGAATGCTCTATAACTACAAGTTTCTTGTTGGTGTCTCAGACCAAGGTCTCATATCCCAACTTTTTGTCTTATTCAAAACAGCTTTCCACTGTCAGACAACTTTACGCAACTGCCATTGTCTCCTGCCTGAGTTGCTAGCTGAATGCTCATACTTAAGTCACAGTTATGACTGAGGATATGCAAGTCCTGAAAGGGACAGAATTATTAATGGCAGAAACCTTTTGGGATAAAATGTCTGTTATCTATATCATATATAACAATTTAAGCATATATATGGTTAATTCCACTCATTTTCACTAGTTATCAAGCTAGGATACCACTAGAAAAGTATTTCTAAAAAGCAATTGAAATGCAAATGCCTTTTATCACTTTTAAGCGAGTGACTGAATTTTACTAATACCTCATTGCAGATTACTGTTAGATCTCTACCATCATTATACCACGTTAGGAAAACTTATTCCTTACTACCTCGGATGTCTCTATCTCTCACAAGTGTCCTTATTTGTGTCAGAAAGCAATATGGCTTATTGTAATCTTTTTTAGTCAGTTCTCTTACTAGCTCATAGCTTGCCCTGCTTCAGTTGGATAAATTCAGCAGCAGTAGTTAGCAGCTGATGCTAGAACATGTTCGGGTCAAGCGCCCAGAAGGGAGTAGTTAGCAGCCCAGGATTACATTTACCTGTTATCAACCTGCCCTTGCACAATACAACGTGGTGCTCCATTTCAGCTGAAACCCACGGCAAAGCCTGCCGGCAGCTGCTGCTCCGGGGACCTTGGAGATGCCTATCGCATTAACACGATCGCGCCCCTGGAGCTCATCCAAGCAGCTTCCGCTGCTCGGTCAGAGCTTGGCTCCTGTGGCTAGAGCTCCCTCTGCTCGCTACTGGCAAGGGAGGCCAGAACGGCCCGCACCCCTGCGGCCGGGCTAACGAAACCGGATCTGCACCGCGGAAGTAGACAGGGCAGGTCAGGGCAGTCCCAGCCGGCACCGTTATTTCGCCCGCCGCCGACGGTTGAAACGAGTACCAAAGGCGATTCCAAGGCCGGAAGAGACTGGCTAAGGCCTCTCGCACGGCCAGGAAACGCGGGCCACGACCGGACCGCTCCGGCAGCGGATCGGAGCTGTACTGGGGACGGGGACGGGGACGGGGACGGGGACGGGGACGGGACTAACCTACCTCGATGGACGGAAGCCTGCTCGCGCTGCCGCCGCCGTCGTGTTTGAATGGCGCACCGCCCACCCCGGCTCCCCGGATTGGCGCAGCGGCCCGCTCCTATTGGCTGCACCCCTGCAGGCGCAGTGACCCTCTCTCGGTTTCGCGCATGCGCATCAGCCGCGGCTACCCCGCAGCGAGGACGGGAATCGGGTGCTGAGAATTGGTCCTTGTCCTCCCTCCACCGGCGGCCGGCGAGGCGAGGATGGAGAGTGGAGTGGAGCGGAGGACGGGACGAGGTGGCAGAGGCCGTGTGTCCTTACGTCACAGGCGCCCCCCCCCCGCCCCTCGCACCACAGCTGTGGCTGTTGTAGAGATGTTGATAGTGAGAGTGCCCGACTTGTCCCCGTCTGTCTTCTGCGTGTTGGGTGCCTTGGCGGAGCTGTGGCTTAGAAATCCACTTCAGCGGGAACAGCACAAGGATTCAGAGTATCCACTTGGGTACTCGAACCACGGCTCCTGTTACTTCTGGTAATTAATTATGAGCCAAGGTCTTACAAAGCTTTTGTTTATCTCCACTGGCTTCTGCAGCTTTTGGTGGCAGAGACAGCTGGTGTAAGCGCCCAGTGCTGTACTGGAAACTCCAGGATGTGCCCTGTAGCAAATCAGGCAGCATAGAAGGCAAAGTGCAGAGAATATGGTTTCTCTGGAGTTGCTTTTTTTTTTTTATTCTACCTTATAGGAAAACAAGACATGTAAAGCAACTATCTTCAAAATACATTTACCTGAAAAAAAAAATTGCTCTGGAAAGAGCTGTAGCAGCTTCTGTTTTTTTTCCCCAAAGGTTTGGAGTCCCCTTACCAGGTTAAACTCACAGCTGACAGCTACAGACACCTCTATAACTAAGACTTGGTTTAAAGCCATGGGGAAGCCAACCCAGTAACACTGCAGGATACTTCTTCAGTCCCACTGTTGGCTTATAAACATACTTTCTGTAATTTCCTAACAGCTATGCTCCATGCAATGGTGTTTGTACCCCTTTGTATTTACACACTAGAGTATGGGTGGGTATAGCTCAATAACTATCCCTGATTAATAGACATGCGTTTCTAGGTGTTACAGACCTATATGTTGTTCTGCTTTCCTCCATCCATCAGCTTCATGGCATCCAGCTGTTTTCCGATATGGTATACCTCTTCTGTCACCCTTGCTAACCCCCCTTCCCCCGACATGTCCATAGGGAAAGTTTCAGGCTCTACTCACTATCAAAGCGCAGCTTGAGCCAGTATATTTTTAGGACTTGGCTTGGATCTTGGTCTGGACAGGTAAAATGGAGCCATTCATCTGAAGACCTTCTAAATGACTGACAGTTCTGAAAAACAATGTTGGCAGGACATGGGGGTACTAAATATAAGAGATTGAATCAGGTGGGAATCATAGAATGGTTTGGGTTGGAAGAAACCTTAAAGATCATCCTGTTCCAGCCCACTCCACCATGGGCAAGGACATCTCTCAACTAAACCAGGTTGTGCAAAGCCCTATCCAACCTGGTCTTGAACACACCCAGTGACGGAGCACCCACAGCCTCTCTGGACAACCTGTCCCAGTGTCTCACCACCCTCACAGTGAAGAATATTATTTCTAATTTCTAATATAAAGCTGTCCTCTTCTGGTTTGAAGCCATTACCCCTTGTTCTAGCACTACAAGCCCTTATAAAAAGTCTCTCCCCAGGTTTCTTGTAGGCCCCCTTCAGATAGTGGAAGGCTGCAGTAAGGGCTCCCCAGTTCTCTCAGCCTGGCCTCATAGGAGAGGTGTTCCAGTTCACAGAGATCTTCATACTACTCTGGACCTGCTCCAACAGGTCCATAAGCTCAGTTTCTCAGGGTTATCTTGAGCATTGGAGATTTGGATTGGCATTTTGGATGTGAAGGGGGGAGAAGAAATCCCTAAGAATAGACATAGTGGTAATTGAACAGACAGCGCATACAGACAGAGAGTTAATATGTGACAGAAGAACTGTAGGCCAAAAGATAAGCATCAGGCTGAAACAGAACTGGGAAATCAGCCTGTCCTTTCATGCCTATTTATAAAATTAAAATAGAAATATCTGAGCCTTTGTAATTGTAAACAGACTCTTGGGGACCTGCATGTTTTCATCTTCTTGTGGTGGTGCTGTTAATTCTGTCCATTTCAGCTTTGTTACCCAGAAGAACAGGACGTGAAAAGGAGATTGGCATCATGTACTTTTGAGTTACATCTTCTTGTAGTCCTATCAGCCAATAAGCCTTGATTTTCGGGTAGACCATGTTTTTTCCAGTTTCATCCCCAAAAGCTGAGGAGTGTTCTACCAAGCAAACATGATAATTTATGCACTGTAGAGGACGAAAATGAATACATTCTGAATTTTTGCCTTTCTGCAAAGGTATTAACAAACCACTGTCCTATGCTCTTTGGCTGTTTGCAGTACCAACTAACAGCTTGATCTGTAAAAGGCCTCATGAAAACAAGCAACTAACAGGCCACTGAGTGTAGTTTGTATTTCACAGCTGAAGTTTGCGATTCATAGCTGAAAAGATAGGGGATGCTTTCCCCTTCTTGGCTGTTTAATGCTCAGCTGCTTAATCCATCATCTGGTTGGTGAAAAGTGACAAGACAAGACAAACAGTTTGCACCTGGTTTACACATTGTGGCCTGTATTTCTCACTTCTTAAACAGCTACAAAACAGGTCTGCTTTTCCTTTTCACTGTTTTGCCTTAGCCCAAAGGACTTGGTTCAAATCAGCTTTGTTCACTGTTTGCCCTTGCACAAATTCAATTGTCATGACATTACAAACATGAATGCTTCACTCTATGGCAATGGCTGAACTTGTGGAGGGAGGGGTTGGAGGTAGAGGAAACAAATCTGGAGTTCTGGAAGGAGACTATCAGGGCTGCAAAAGTGCACAGGGACATGAATACTTATACAGTCCAGCCTTGAGAGTGGAACTGTTAATTTCTTGCATTGTGGTTGTTTACTTCTGTGTTTTACCATGACCCAGTTGGTCTTCTGACTCGACAGCCTTCTCCTGTCCATTGAAGTATGACTCAACATCTTGCTCAAACTGAGTGATGGAACATCTTATATTGCTTACTACTCTCAATAAGGAGTATACCTTAATCTATGGCAGGGTACTACCTCAGATGATTGTCATGGAACAGTACTCCGTAAGGATAAGAAAAGTAAATTGCACTAGTTTTGTACCAACAGTACTGTTCAAACATGTGTAGGACAAAGAACTGAATAATTTTAGACACGAGGCATCAGGCTACAAACAATTAGCAATTACAGCTGATGCTGTAATGACAATAGTGACATCTTACTTCAGTAGCACAAAGCTAAGCAAAGTAATCATACAGGTCTTCTGCAAAGCAGCGGTCATCAATGGGAATTCCTGACCACTTCAGTTTTACGATCAGAGGGTCATTTTCATAAATGACCCATTCCAGGATTCCGGCTATAGTCTAGTTCAGCTAATTATCCTTGTCCAGTTACAATCCCCATTATGTTAACTTTTGCTGTCAGTCTGATGTTAGGTTGCCCTCATAAAAAGCTAAAACACCTGAACTGCTGGTGGTTGCTATGTCAGCTCTGAGTAAAAGAACCTTTAAGGAAGGAAAAAAATCTAATTTTTGTAAGAAAGCTTTATGCTTATTATGGTTAGACACCTAAATGTTTAGTAACTGATAACTTATCCTTTCAGATTTTTCATTTTATTATGCAAGAGGTTGTTAGTTCTGAAAATCTAGACATGTTTAAGCATCACATTTATAGAGAGGCTGCTATAAAACCACGCAGAAAGGAAATGCATTTTGGCTACCATAAAGGTAAGACTTTGTGCTTCAAAACTCCCATTCCCTTCCTCTCTCCATTACCCAGAGAAAGGTAAGATCCCCATGACCATAAAAAAGGTTACTTACTACGTTTTTGCATTGTAACGAGCCTGAGAATCACTCACAGAAATGGGACTTTCTAACTTTCTTAGCCATGTACAGAATAATATAGAACTTTAATAACAAGCCCAAATAATTCCACAAGTCCTTCCTAGACTAGAGCTCTCTTTGTCACCTCTAGTTCAAGTTAGGGATTTTCAGTCAACTCCCAAGCCCAGTGCTTATGTCCATGCTTAAATTGAGGCAGGTGGGTTGAATCGTACTCAACTGCAGAAAGATGTAAACACATCTCCCGCTCTAGGGATGCTGTATTGAACTGGGGCCAAACCACAACTGTAGCTGGTGTAAACCATCCTGTCATGCTACTTTGCATGCTAGATTATCATTTCAGTAGATCCTTACAGGTCTGTGCAGATCTCGGAGGTGTATCAGATCTTGGGGTAAAAGGAACGTTGCTCTTCACAAAAAATCTTTGTCAGGAGATGACAGTCAGTTTGGAGTGAAAACAGGATAAAACCTCAAGATTTTACTCAAAACCAAGGTATTTACCTTCTCTAGATTCCCCATTAGTCACAGAGGCTGCTTCTTGTCAGCCTCAGCTGAGCCTGTGCCATGTATCTGAGAGACACGACTGTCATTCATGCTTGCAGGTCAGAATTTACACAGCCCAACAAGAGACCAGCAAGGAGGCTCAGCTGGTGTACAATATTTACAGGAGGTTCAAATACCCCATTCACTCAGAGCTTAATTATTTTGTCATCACCTACCCAATGGAGTAAACCACAGTGGGAGGGAACACCCAGTGACATCTATCTGCAAGCAGTGAACAGAACCTTTTGAGGCTAGCAGTATTTGAAAACAGCAGTGCCTCTGAAAGGGCGGTAACATTACTGTAAGAGCGAGGCAAAGGACACTTTCACATTCCGTGCATTAAAATGTTAGACTTGGGAACTGTCTTCCTGTGTCTCCAGCAACAATTATTCTTGCCCTTGCTTTGTTTTTTCCTTGACAGAACTAAAGGAAGTAGTGAGCCCTTTTCCACCCTTACAGGCATCTCTTAAGAAAAGGCCCTCCTCTTTCTTGAGCACTTCTCACTGTAGAACTTCAGTCACCTTACCAGTGAAGCTCATCTCACTGTTTCCATTTCACAAATAGGGAAACTGAGGCACAGAGTGAGGAAGTGATTACTCCAAAGTCAGTTCTGGCTTGGTCTTGACTCTGATGCAGTGTATCACCAGTCCCTACCTCCTGTTGCTTGTTATACACCCTGTGCCTAATTCTTAACAGCAGGATGTTAAGAACGTAACATACCATGGCTTGTCCTGCGAGTCACCCCCTCCTACTTGCCCAGCTTTCCAAGAAGTTACTTATGAGGAGACTCCTGCTCTAGCTTCCACAACTTCTAGACCTTTCAGTGGCAAAAGATATCACTGGTTGCACACAAGATGGAAGAAGAGACATTTCTTATTCTGGAATTTTATTGTCAAGTGGGAGAGTTCATCAGGTATTCTAGAGCATAGATAGCTGTGAAACAGAGAGCTCTAAGTACTAGGTCTGTTTAAATTACCTTGCACAACTAGAACCAGGACAGCACAGAGCCAAAACAATAAAACTGGAGGGTTGTCAATAAAATCTTAGCAGAAGTTGTCTCTTTCCAGCACACACAATCTCCCGGGCTTCAGTTGTTAATGTAAACAGACTCTCTCATGTGCATGCAGAGCACTTCATCAATGTACAAAGTATTCTCCTTGACCTGAATCTCCTCCTCCAAGGAAAGCTGTTGACGGCTCAGACTTTTCAGTGCTGACTCAGTCTGTGCCAGTGTGTCTTTTAATCTATATGGGAAAACACAGGCAGGCATTAGTTCAAAACACACGGATAGTGTGGGGTTTTGGTTTTTTTTGTGGGTTTTTTTGTTTGTTTGGTTGGTTTTGTTTGGTTTGGTGGGGGGTTTTTTTTATTGGTTTGGTTTGGTTTTTGTTGTGGTTTGGTTTTGTTTTCCATGTAGGACAAAAATTATAAGACAAAAAAAAGGATGGAAGGGGCTTCACAGAGAGACAATATCCATGCAACTTCCCTTAAAGTGTCCTGCCCTTAAGGGAAAAGCAATTCCCAGCCTTTCAGGGGGAATAGCTGAGACCCAATGTTAATTTGACACATTAAATTAACCCAGTCTATACCACAGATTTTCCTCTCTATATCTCCACTTGCCTCTGAATATTTTTTGTAATCTCTTGAACTTCACTAATCAGCCTGCATTGCACTGTGTCATAACACAATTCCATATTGGGGCGTTGGTTTCTTGCTTCCAAGCGGGTTTGAGCCACTTTAAAAGGTCCTTCTTTGTCAGCAATTGATTTCTTTAAGGCTGCAATGTTCTTCTCTTGTGAGGCAGTCTCATCCATTACCTTAACAAATACAACAGAAGGAAGTGCTGCACACTGTCTCTTGCAGTAGGTGAAATCACCAACAACTTCTCTAATATTTATAGTAATAACACAGTAACAATATGTTAAGATGTTATTTCATCAAAGGATATTTTACAAAGGATTATGATTCCTTTGCTGGAAAACAAGTGACACTGCTCTGAGTGAAACTCGAGGTTTATGTTCAACAATTAATTTTTCATATTAACACTCAGTTTTCATGTATCAAGTTTTGAGCACATTGAGCCTGATTTTATAAGTTATTAGGCTCTTATAACACATTGTGAAAATTCTATAGGAGCCTCATGTAACTAAAAATCACAAGGGAAATCCTGACTTTACTGATATCTACAGCAACACTCACATCAAGTGAGTGATTCCAGAAATTCACCTCTGTAGTGGTGTACACAGAATTGAGAAAATAAAATCTAAGATGACTTTGGTTAAGGGCTTGGGGGAATGTGGCAGGTGTTGCCAATATTGCAAAGGTAAGATTCCTAAAGTAGCTCAAGCCACTGGATCGAGAAAAGTGGTAGATAACCCAAGCCCATTGTTTCCACTTTTTCACTGACCATCCTTTATCACTCACCATTGCAAGGAGTGTCTCTAGCTTGTGCTTAGCATCCTTGACTTCCTTCACCCGATTTCTAAATGCAGCATTCACCATCTCACATTGCTTGCGCATGTCATTCGCCGTCTGTGAGAGGATGCCATCAATCAGCGCCCTCAGTGCCAAAGAGTTGTTTCTCTGTTTGTCAGCCTTTTCAACATTTATGTTTGAGTAATCTCTCCAGTCCTCAGGACTGACAAAACTGAAAGAGATTAAAATTATTAAAAGATCATCACCTGGCAGCATCAGGTCCTCTGTGACTTCAAAACTCTATAATTACACCACAAAACCAAAACCAAAGCAGTGCTATTACCTGCCCATCCCAGTGAGTGCCAGTTGTGCTGGGAAGTCTACAGATAGAAAGTAAAGACCTTGTCTGTGGCAAACATTTCCGAGTGAAATAGACAAGGATGAGATGGAAATGAATTTGCTGAGGTCACAAAGCAACTTTGTTGTAACTTTCCCTAATAAAAGATCTCAGTCTTTTATTGGGGGGGGGGGAACACAGATACTGACCAATATTTCTTAGAACACTTTTCATTAATTAAACTGCTATTACTAATGTAATTCAGCCATTACTATTAATAGCAGGTAACTATTCACACAAAACATTCACTTAACATTCACTTATTCTCTCACATGGTTCACCACCTGTAAGAGTCACTTATAGTATCTGGTTGAAGCAATAGTTAGTTGGGATACCAACCTCCAGCTGTATCCATACAATTAGAGGGTCATACTTGTACACTAGTTGTTTGCAGGCAGGTGTTTGGAAAGTTCCTTAGTTGGGTCCTTGTTTCACTGGGTAGATATATAAAGCTGTATTTGTCACTTGCATATAGCAGCCGACACCATTCTGGGTGTGGTCTGAGTTATACAACATGCTGTTGAGGCACGCTAATGTGCTTGCAGCAAGATCTGTCAAGTCTCCTGGTGTTCTGTCAGTTATCACAGACCCAATAGTGTCCTTTGGAGACCGTCTCTCACACGCTTTCTCAGTATGTTTCCTCTTTTCAGCCCTTTTTTCTAGGGTAGTTATTTCTCCATCTAAACCATTCACACTAACCCACACAGAAGGGGTGCATTAGACAGGTTAATGACAGCATCAGAAACTGGCTTTACACCTCACATGTCCCATCCAGCATTCTCCCCACTAGGACACCATGGGAGAGAAGAGGAAGTTAGATTAGTAAATCTGTTCTGCATTTAAGCAATGTGCGACATTTTTCCTTGGCCGTGAGCCTCACAGATTTTTAGTAAAGTTAGTGCAGTTCACTGGGAACACAATTATCGTGGCTTATTTCACAGGCATATTACACAGATACTACAGTGATGGACAGAAGTATAAAAAACCAATCTATTACAGACAGATGATGGACAGTCTGTTGTACACAAAAATACTTTAATCTCGCTATTACTGGAACAGCTCATACTAGCTGTATCACTATCATATGTTCATTTAACTAAATAACCACTTACTTTCCTTCTATTTTCACTGCATTATCCATGTATCTGGTATCAGGAGTGTTGTTTGTCAAGCTGGCACAGTAATCATTAATCATCAAAGCTGTGAACTTGTCCTTCAGATCCATTTCCAGGTTGTATTTTGCTGACCGGTTTAGTCTAGAAGGATAAACAACCAGATTCTAAGCCAAAGTGTAGGCACTCATGGATGTCCCTAACATGCCTGCATTACATGCATTAGATAAAACAAATGCTGTTATGAAATTCTTCATGTATGAACTGTTAGTGGCAAAATCCCAAAATCTAGAGCATGAAGTTGCCTTCATATAAATTGATGGTACAATTCCTATTGGAATTAAGGGCTGGATCATATGAAGACCGTGGATCCTGTGCAAGTACTTTGAGTTCTAACAAACAGAACTTCTCACCATTTCTGATGAAATAGTATTAGGACTGACCTCCTGGAAGAGTTCAGCACTGAAGGTGCTAATCCTTTGGACCTCTGCTCAGCCTGACCCTGTAACATCTCAGGATTACGGCTGTCCTACTTATCAGCTAACCAGTGTTCAGTTATGCTCTTTGCCTTTGCACCTGATTTGCTCACTGGTTTGTTCCAATGTACGTTCAAGCAAAGCAATAACCCCTCGGAGGACTTCAGCTTCCTTGACCAGCTCCTGTTCCACTTCATCATGCACGAAGTCAATCCCAGCTCGCCCCTGCCTAAACAAAAAGAGGAAAAGACATCTACATCGTTCAAATGCGTGCAGCTAACAGAAGGTGATGAAGCCTAGCTCTCCAAATTGAAAGCCTTTCCTTGCCACATGGGACATTTTTCCTTTATGGCCTTGGTTCCCAGTGTTATGACATCTAAATCAGACCGTGACTCCACTGCAAAGAGAGGCAGGACCTTTGCTTGAAGCTTTTAAAAAATTATTTGTTAAAAGTTCATTACCTAGTTTTATTGCTTTTTCTCTCCCTGAATGTTTTTCTTCTTAATCATCTTACCTGTTCAGGAGACACTTTTGGGTAATGACGAGTAGCTCTTTACATCTCTCCAAAGATTTCTCCAGCCTAGTTTTGAAAGTCAACAGTACCTCTGTCTCAAGAACAATTTGTTCAAGTTTGTTACCTAATTCTTGCTTCCAGAATTTTATTTCTTCTCGTCTCTGTTCTACAGAATGAAAATTGCAAACAAGTATTAATACAAGCCCATCTTATATCCCAGATCACTGTGGGTCAGATCTTACATACAGCTAAAAATACTTATTCCACAGTGAGTGCATGTAGTGCTGTAGGCTGATGTGCGGAGACAGTTTTCCAACCCTATGTCAAGAGAGTTGGTTGGAATAGTTTTCTGTGTGTTTTGGAGAAGTAATTTATTTTAGCTTTAAAAATATTTTACATTTTCCCATGCAATCAGAGAGCATGCCACTGACATATATTTTTGTTCACAATCAACTGATTGTCTAAGTCCATCTTAAACATATAGCTCAAGGCACACATCTTGACACTTGACACTGCAGAACACATGGGATTACCTATTTTCTTGTTGACATCACTTTGGGTTTTCTGAGTTGTCTTTTCTATTTCATCGAGTAGCCTCCGACTCTCAGCTATCATGCTCTCTGACCTGGATTTCTGAGACTCTGTACTAGCACTCTGCATCTTGTTTGCAATGTCCCATTCTGAGAGATGAAACTCGGGTGGATCTTGCAACAGTCCAGCCATTGTTTTTTAGAAAGTTTCTGGATATAACACAGGTCAGTTCTTGAAATGTGGAACCTGAAAACAAGAATAGCATATTTGGCTGCAGAAGCAAGAAGGGGAGAAGACAAATCCATGAGAGTAAGAAAAAATCTTGCCCCTTTTGCCTGCAAAATGTTGAAGATATAAAAAGACTTCTTGAAGTCTCAAGGCTCCCAAGACTTTGCTAAGGTCTGAGGGAGAATGTTTAGAGTGGAAGAATGAAGAAATAGAAGAATTTGGAAATGGGAGCTAGGAGAAAAGAGGGTGAAAGGCTTGAAAGTAGAACTGAGAGAAGATGGGCTGTCTGCAATAGGAGGGAGAAGGGAAGGAGGAGGCTTATAAAGAAGGATGGAATTACTAGACAGACAATCTCAGCAAACTGAGAAAAAAAGATCAAATATTAAAGATAGTCTCCCACTATCACTACCAGTGAAGAAGTAAACACTTTTTAAGAATATGGCTAGAGAGGTGGATGAACTAGATTGTAAAAATGAAATGTAATGGCCACAAGGAAATAAATAAGAGAAACGGGACCTGAAAAGCTGAAGGAGGAAACAACACCACACAACTTTGCCCATACTCCAGTAGACGTACCTCCAACACCCCCCCCCAACCCCCCCCACACCCCCCCCGCCCCCACCCCCGCCACCCCCCCCCCAC